>LBNU01005902.1:77881-96488 GCA_014162995.1 Artemisia annua | reverse complement strand
AAGATTCAAGCATCTGGTAGTAAGTATTGGTATGATAAATTTTTAAACTCTATCAATTGGTTCTACTTTTGAGGGGAGGCATTAGCAGTTGTTTCCAATTTAAGGGGAGGCTACAGTTATCATTTAAGTAAAAGAAACGGTACTTTTATTTATAAGAGTCACAATACATTCATCTTGACATAACCATTACAACCATTACATCATCATGTTCCTACATCATAACTACTACAAGAACATACAACTTAGAAAAACTACTCCATAGGCTTTTTCCCTTTTCCCTTGTAGCTGTTCTTTGATTTCTGAGCAGTCTTTCTCTTCTCTTCAAAAGATGCTTGCATCTTTGGGCATGGGAGGAATAGCACTTGCATTGGAGGACGTTCTGGTTTAGATGGCTGATGAGACGAAAAATGTTACGTTTTTAGGGGTCAGTTTGAGTCCTAATTCGTATATTATTTGATCGGATTTCACCCAAAGTCGTTTCTTTTCTCATTTTAGGTACTTTTGAGGAGAAAATCACAAAAGAAGCATTTTCGGGCGTTTTCGGAGGGAAAAGTGCGGAAAACAACAAAATCTCAAAAGACCCTAAAGTGCACTGAAGGTGACGGCGTCACAAGCTTCAACGTGACGACGTCAGGAACAACTGAAGTGAAGAAATTGGAAGTTACTCATGACGGGCCAGAGAGTTTTTGGCCTAGTTTGGTGACGGCGTCAGGGAAGGCCGTCAGATCTGGAACAAGGCGGTGTGACGACGTCAAGAAGGCCATCACAAAACCCTAATCGTCGGCGTGACGGCGTCACACCTTGGGCTGACGCCGTCAGCCCGTATTTTCTATATATATAGGACGAATTTTATTGTTTTAAAGGGGGAACTTGGTGGAGAACTTAAGGGTTAAACCCTAGCTCGTGTATCACAGACCTTAGAGGGTACTTTTACCCCTCTAACTTGCATGTTTAATCTAAGATAAGTCTTCATTCAATCCATACAATATGTCTATGTATTGTATGATCTTGTTTGTGCTTTTCTTTCCTTCAACATGCTAGGCTAAATTATCTTGTGTTTGCTTAGATCTAATGAAACCTAACTATTGATTATCTAGTGATGTGTATGTTGTGATTGTGATTTGGGTGAATGTTTCATCTACGTTAGACTTAAGAAAACTGGCTAACTTCCTATATGGTAACAAGCTTGAACGTCTTAGGAAACGTGAATCGTATGTGCGTTAATCGATTTTAAGGTAGTATTTCATGCGTAGGTTACTATCGGTGAGCTTATGATAGGATACTTGACGTATCGTCATAGAGTGAGGTAGGAGCTTATAGAGTTAGGGAATTGAACGCACTCCCTACGACTTGTTAGGAATACACCCGTCATCCACGCAAACTCAACATACTAATTACATGGTAAAAGCGCTGGTTGTAATAGATCGACTTTCATGCTAGTTCTTGCTCCAGCATGAAAGTTCCATTTCAGGGAAGGACGACGTACTATGATACTTTCTGTTTTGTCGAGCCTTGCTTTGGTCTCTGGTTTGATGGTTGTACGTGCTAAAAATCCGGTACATTCCGTTTTGTTTCCCATCCCAGTCTTTCGCAACACTTCAGGTAGTTAGGGAGTAATGAAATCTAAGTAAACACTACTTTCCCCACCATTGTTTTCTCAAAAATTTAAATTAATTGCATAAGTAGATAACTTGGGTTAGTTGACTAGCAACTAATTCCGCCCACTCCTTCAAAAACGAGATTTTACTGCTTTCTAAAAAACATAAAAATACAAAAATAATCATCCTCCACCCTTAGACCTTAATTAGAGTAGTCTTTAACCTAACGAACACTATTCCCTGTGAGAGAACGATCAATCCCCAGGTACTTGCCACTACACTATACTACATCGGTCAGGTACACTGCCTGGTGGGGATTGTAAGCTCCTCAAGATCCCTCGAGAGGTAAAACGTAGTGCGTAAGCAATCCCTACGCATCAAAGATCGACTTTGAAAATTCGCCAAATTCCATACAGTCCCCTGGCGCGCCCCCGGCGCGTCAGCGCGCCGGCAGCGCGCCAGCAGCAGACATGGAATTTTGCGAATTAGGCTACCGTTTGACGTTTTATGTGTTTCGAAGGTTTATTTGTTATTATCAAAACATTAGGAGATCTTGATCATGTTGCCTCAACAGTGTTTACCTAGATTTCCTTACTCCCTAGCTATCTCTTATTAATTAATTGGTTTGTTATAATTGTTTGGATGAAGGGTTGTTTTCCTTAATACCAGTCGTGGGGGTGTGTACGAATTTCCCCAACTCTATAATCTTCTATCTCTTCCTACGACCGACACCCAGTATCAAATCATGGCCTCCCCAATAGTCACTTATGCATTAAAAACAACCAATAACTCCGGTGTACACAACCAAGAAACGTTTCTTAAGACGTTCAAGCACATTACCATATAGGAAGTTGGCCAGTTTTCTTAAGCCTAACGCAAAATCAATCAATCAATACAATTAAACAAACCAACAATCAATAATTAATAGCTAGGTTTCATTGGATCTAAGCAAACACTAAAAAACCTAAGCTAGCATGTTAAAAAAAGAGAAGAATAAAAGATAATCAAACAACACATAGACATACTGAATGATTAAAAGGTAGACTTATCTTCAATTAAACATGGGTGAAAGAAGGGTTTGAAACCCTTACAAGAGCTGTAAAATTCGGCTAGGGTTTGTTGCATAAAAGTTCCACCCTAATGAATGAAAAATCCAAATCTATATATAGAGTTATAAGGCTGACGGCGTCAGGTTATAGATCCTGACGCCGTCAGATCGCCGCATTTAGGGTTCTCGGATCACCTAGATCAACTTCTGACGTCGTCACTTAATAAAATCTTCTGGGCCGTCTCTCTTTAGCTTTACACCTGACGACCTACAACTTGTAACACCTGACGCCGTCAGGTGTTAAATCACAAATCCTTCCTTTGAGCGTCTAGTGTAAACTTGTATCCATCTCTTGTGTCTTCAAGTGATGGCGTCAGAAGTCAGGTACAATTTTCAGCATGGATTCTTGACTTTATCGTTTTCTTCACTTTTTACTCCAAAAACGTCCAAAATGCTCCATTTTCCAGAATTCTTTCCCAAAGTACCTAAAATAACAAAAGAAATGATTTGAGGCAATATTTGATCATAATATCACGATTTAGGGCTTAAATGACCCCCTAAAAGCGTAACAAATATTTCCTTATCGGTTTATGTCTCCAAAGTTGCACACTAATGAATGAAAAATCCAAAACTATATATATATATATACAAAGGTGACGGCGTCAGGTTATGAGTTCAGCTCGCCGTCATTAGGGTTTCATGTTGTGCAATTAAGCCTTCTGACTTCGTCACTCACAAATCTCTCTGGGCCGTCTCGTGTAAAGTTTGTACCAGACGGCCTACATCCAATATAACCCGACGCCGTCAGGTGTAATATCACCTAAAGTTCTCTTGAGCGTCATTTGTAATATTTTCCACCTCTTGAATCTTCAAGTGACGGCGTCACCGAATAAGGTTTAACCTCGTCAGGTGTATTTTTCTGACTTGTTTCTTGATTTTTTCGTTTTCTTCACTTTTGAGTCTAAAAACGTACAAAATGTTCCATTTTCCAGAATTCACGTCCCAAGTACCTAAAATGAGAAAAGAAAGGAATTGAGGCAATATTTGACCATATATTTACGATTTAAGGCATAAATGACCCCTTAAAAGCTTATCAAATAAATCCTTATCACTAATACCTATAGGTATTAGCCAAGTTATGATTATTTAATGTTTTGATTTGTTTATATGGATCGTTTGCTTATTCGTTGCACGTCGATTATGTTTATCACTTCATACACANTTGATCATGTTGCCTAAACAGTGTTTACCTAGATTTCCTTACTCCCTAGCTATCTCTTATTAATTATTTGATTTGTTATAATTGTTTGGATGAAGGGTTGTTTTCCTTAATACCAGTCGTGGGGGTGTGTACGAATTTCCCCAACTCTATAATCTTCTATCTCTTCCTACGACCGACACCCAGTGTCAAATCATGGCCTCCCCAATAGTCACTTATGCATTAAAAACAACCAATAACTCCGGTGTACACAACCAAGAAACGTTTCTTAAGACGTTCAGGCACATTACCATATAGAAAGTTGGCCAGTTTTCTTAAGCCTAACGCAAAATCAATCAATCAATACAATTAAACAAACCAACAATCAATAATTAATAGCTAGGTTTCATTGGATCTAAGCAAACACTAAAAAACCTAAGCTACCATGTTAAAAAAAGAGAAGAATAAAAGATAATCAAACAACACATAGACATACTGAATGATTAAAAGGTAGACTTATCTTCAATTAAACATGGGTGAAAGAAGGGTTTGAAACCCTTACAAGAGCTGTAAAATTTGGCTAGGGTTTGTTGCATAAAAGTTTCACCCTAATGAATGAAAAATCCAAATCTATATATAGAGTTATAAGGCTGACGGCATCAGGTTATAGATCCTGACGCCGTCAGATCGCCGCATTTTGGGTTCTCGGATCACCTAGATCAACTTCTGACGTCGTTACTTAGTAAAATCTTCTAGGCCGTCTCTCTTTAGCTTTACACCTGACGACCTACAACTTGTAACACCTGACGCCGTCAGGTGTTAAATCACAAATCCTTCCTTTGAGCGTCTAGTGTAAACTTTTATCCATCTCTTGTGTCTTCAAGTGATGGCGTCAAGAAGTGACTTCTGACGCCATCAGGTACAATTTCCAGCATGGATTCTTGACTTTATCGTTTTCTTCACTTTTTACTCCAAAAACGTCCAAAATGCTCCATTTTCCAGAATTCTTGCCCAAAGTACCTAAAATAACAAAAGAAACGATTTGAGGCAATATTTGATCATAATATCACGATTTAGGGCTTAAATGACCCCCTAAAAGCGTAACAAATATTTCCTTATCGGTTTATGTCTCCAAAGTTGCACACTAATGAATGAAAAATCCAAAACTATATATATAGATACAAAGGTGACGGCGTCAGGTTATGAGTCCTGATGTCGTCAGCTCGCCGTCATTAGGGTTTCGTGTTGTGCAATTAAGCCTTCTGACTTCGTCACTCACAAATCTCTCTGGGCCGTCTCGTGTAAAGTTTGTACCAGACGGCCTACATCCAATATAACCTGACGATGTCAGGTGTAATATCACCTAAAGTTCTCTTAAGCGTCATTTGTAATATTTTCCACCTCTTGAATCTTCAAGTGACGGCGTCACCGTTTAAGGTTTAACGTCGTCAGGTGTATTTTTCTGACTTGTTTCTTGATTTTTTCGTTTTCTTCACTTTTGAGTCTAAAAACGTACAAAATGTTCCATTTTCCAGAATTCACGTCCCAAGTACCTAAAATGAGAAAAGAAAGGAATTGAGGCAATATTTGACCATATATTTACGATTTAAGGCATAAATGACCCCTTAAAAGCGTATCAAATAAATCCTTATCACTAATACCTGTAGGTATTAGCCAAGTTATGATTATTTAATGTTTTGATTTGTTTGTATGGATCGTTTGCTTATTCGTTGCACGTCGACTATGTTTATCACTTCAGACACATTTGTGCATATGTTAGATCTCTCATTCAACTGATTCTTGATTCATTGATAGTCCTTAATTCGCGATAGCGTAAAGTGGATGATGAACATTATTTCGGGAGAGTCACATATTACTTGACCTCATGACTAGATCAATAGCGCTATGACCATTAGGCTACTAGGTATAAAGTTAGGGCATGAATTTGTAATAAACCACTTGTTGTTCACCTTGGCAGTGATATCGTATAGCGGATAGATTATAATCAACTGTGAGACTTTATGCGGGTTTGGTTAATTGTGACAGGATTAATCTGTTTAACACCTCGAGTTTAGGGAGAAGTACCACCTAGCTTACATTAGAAAACCACCAACGAATAATTGTAAAGTACAGTCACTAAAACATGTAGACAAATCTAGCATTTATTTGATTAACTTGGTTAATACGTTTTCCTTACTATCAGGCTTGACCTCTTCTTTATCGTTTGTGTTTCTGCTTGCTTGTGTTATTTGTCTCATTTACAGTTGTATTAAATCTAAACCTCATACCAGTCTCTCATGCTGAAAACCCTTTTGTTGCGTTAGAATTAGGTTTAATTAGACAAACTTAGATCATTAAAATACTGATAGATTTAAGTACTAACTTCCACTCTTAGTGGCCGACACCCTACTTACCAACGAACCTTCAATCGATCGGGTACAATACCCGTTAGTGTTAGTTAATATGTAAAGTCGGCATAAAATAAATAGTAAAACTTGAATACAAAAAATATTACCTACACATAAAGACACATCAAGTTTTTAGCGCTGCTGCCGGGGAGTGAATTGTTTGATTCTTGTATTTACTAGTAGTTTGATTTAGGTTTTCGCTTAGATTGATCTTTTTTGTTGTACCTTGACTAACTTTATTGTATATTTGTATTTTTTTTGCTTGTGTTTTGTTTTTATTTATTTTTCTGTGTTCTGTTCTGTCCGCTGTAGTCTGCTGAGTTAACCGATACAGCATATTCATTATTTTGAATATGGCATATTGCGGTTTTTATTTATTATACAGCGTAGCGTATTTAATTATTCAGATACGGCGTATTTAGTTTTCTGAATATGGCGCATTCTGTTTTAAATCAGAATTTAAAACCCTAAAAGTTCATATGGCGTATACGGCGTATTCAATTTTAATGTTTAAAATAGATCTGAATTTTTAAATTATAAATACGACATATTGATAACTATCAGTACAATGTATTTTATTTTTGAATTAAACAAATGAAGTTTAAATTTTATTGTGTATACAGCGTATCCAGAAATCTGGATACAATGTATCGACTGTATGAGATCAGCGGAATTTAATTTTTGTATTCCGATTTCGTTCTTAGTTTAATGTAATTTCCCTTCTTTGGACCTATCCTACTGATACTATTGTCTTGTTTTCACGTAGTGCATGACCAGGAGTTCTACCCAAGATCTTGTTGAACCTTATAGTGAACCAGGGCAATCCTTTCATTCGTTAAGGAAGCTTTTCAAGACTACAAGCATTGATTGTTCAAGTTCATTAGGATTCGATTACTTTTCTGATCAAGAAGCTGAGTTTGAAGAAGAAATCACAATAACAATGACGGAACCAACTATGGAGGAATACATGATTAAGACCCGAGAAGACTATGGTTCGGGTGTTGCTAGGCCTAAGTTTGATGAAAAGGCTGGATTCAAGTTGAAGAGTCAGTTTCTCAAGGAGTTGCGTGAAAACACCTTCAGTGGCTCGGAAAATGAAGATGCTAATGAACACATTGAAAGAGTTCTCGAGATAGTTGATTTATTCACAACTCCAGATGTGACAGCTGATCAACTTATGCTTCATGTTTCCCCTATCACACTAACTGGAGCTGCAAACAGGTGACTGAAGAATGAACCAGCTGGTTCAATTACTACTTGGGAAAGGTTTAAGGAGAAATTTTTGAAGAAGTATTGCCTACCTGCTCAAACTGCTAAGAAGATGGAGGCAATCAGTAACTTTAAGCAAGAGCCCGATGAAATGCTTTATCAGACTTGGGAATGATTCAAAGATCTTTTATTGAAATGTCCTTAACATTATTTGGCTTGTATGCAAGAAATAATCTTGTTTTATAAGGGGTTGGATGTGCCTACTCGACAGATTCTCGATTCCAAAGATGATGTACCTCAGATGAGTGCAATTAATTCTAGAAAGGCCATCCAAGAAATGGTTGATCATTCTCAAAAGTGGCATGATATAATTTATTCACAAAAAAACGTTACCACTTTCATCCCTTTTACCCTCCACTTTCACTTTCATCATCTTTAAAAAACTAAAGAACATGACAAATTTTAAATTGTGTAAGTTTGGGGTCATCTCATAGTAACACAATTTACCTCGCACATTTTCTTTTCAATATCACATAATTTTACAGCTAAAGAAGATGAACATGGAGTACCATACGTATCCGACAAGCTGGGAAACTGTCTCTGATCCGTAGCATTCAACTTATTATTCACCTCCTTATTACCAACAATTTTTGATTCATCAATATTAGTTTTATTCTTCTTAAGATTATTGTTCCTCCCTCCCGAATCCAAAATCCACTCTTTTTAAACCATACGATCACATACAGAATCACACAAACCAATTAAACATACAACCAGGAACGAACCAAATTCGTATGCGAACCCTAACAGAATTAGGGTTACTTAAAACAAACGCACAATACGAGTAACACAAACTAATAATAATCGGCCTTGACACCGTAATAAGATTGCTAGGGGTTTCAGTCGCCACGAAGCACCAGGATTAAATATAATAGAACAATAAACCGATTAATATCCAAGTCACATTAGGCAGATAAGGATTAACTAATGAAAGAAACCCTAGCAGCGGTAGAAAAAACACTAAGTAACCAATTATAACACTTTGAATGGTGAAACAACTAATTAAATACAGTTTACCATTGAAGTAGGGAGTCTTTTAGCACGGTAAGCAGTTAAGCATCAATGGAAAAGATGATTAAAGGCAGAAAACTTGATATTTTTTTATCGTCGATTAAGGTTTAGGGTTTTCGTCTTTGGTCGCGACAAGGGAGGTTTTTCTCGAACACATCCCTTTAAGATTTGGAACGCTCTATTTTGTAGCTGCTTGTTAGAATTAAATGCTTGTAGCCTGCGTATCCAAACCAAGCTATTAAATTTGAAGGAGCTGTTGTTCGAATTAAAAGCTAATAGCTGCAAAATAACTCTAAAAATGTTCTTGCCAAACAGGCCCTAAGAGTGAAAATTGAAGGTTGAAGTTTTTTAAAAACTATTACAACTCCTACATATTTTTACCTAAATAATGATCGGAGATCCTGGAAGTTTTCTGATTCCATGCACGTAAGGAAATTCTATCAAGTGTGATGCTTTAGCCGACCTTGGTGCAATCATCAATCTAATGCCCTAATCATTGTATTCCAAGATTACCTTGAACATGTTTATACCCACTAGGATGAGTATTCGACTAGCTAATCATTCTTACCAATACCCTGTTGGAGTTGTTGAGAATATGCTTGTCCAAGTTGGGAAATTCGTTTTTCCAATAGACTTCGCTTCCATGAACTATGAACTCCTGAGATGTTCTTGGTTGAGGAGATGGCCCGAGAACGTGATGTTCGTCATGAGACTGTGTAGGTTCTTCTGCGTGAATAAGGTCATCCACCTGGAGAGGTTCGATTTGGTAGTTGGTTATATCCGAAATTTGAGGAGGTTGTTCACTAGACATGCGTGGTTAAGAAACTTGATAGAAAGGAAAAAACTTTCGAGTTTTTTGAATGAGAAATGAGTGAAAATAAGTGAAAAAATGAAAATTTGCGAGAAATTTGTGACTATTTCGTATCATGTCTTTACGGATGGCGTCATGTTCATAGATGGTATGTAAATCGGTATTAAGAGATAGATTTAGATGGTTTTGTTGCTTGGTTTCACGTGTTTATTGGTAATGCCCAGATACAGAAGCTCAGGTAACACTTAAAAAAAATGCGGTATTTGCCCATATGTGTGAAACTTATAAAGTTATGTGTGAGGCATTCTATTTATAAAGATAAGTATGGTTTAGAGATAAACCCTTGATAGATGATCAACGGTTGCGAGGGAGCCAAGTGTTGAGCATCTGAAGAGCAAACAAAGAGGACATGTAAACTCTCCTCCTTGGCTCGTACAAAGTAGTGCATGTTGTGTGTCCCCACTTTACGATGTCAGATGATACATATTAACCGCTAGTAACAGTTGGGGAGCAGAAGTACTATGTGTGCAACATAGCCTGATAATTTACGCCAGGTCCAGCGTTGCATGGGATTATAGTTGGGCCATTATCAAATTTTTAATGATTGCTTTGATAATGGGTTTGATTCGTTCGTATATTTAATAAGCGTGAGCAACTAATATTGATACGTATCAATACCAATAAAAACAATACCAATAGGAATGCGAATATGAAACTAACATTTGCATCATTCTCAATAGCTTTTTGATTAACCAAGGACGCATTTAAATAAAAAGCAAAACTACTAGTATCTTACATTCCAACTATATACATATTGTTTAAAGGGAAGGGAGCCGATATAAGAAGAAAAACTAAAATAAGAAGAATAAGAAGGATTTCTAGCCACATATTTCAAATAAGAGGGAGAAAATTAAGGGGAGATGCATCTACTTTTGTAGGTGCATCTGAAATGTGTGGTTGTGATTTCTTCTTACCCTTCTTATTTTAATTTTTCTTCTTATTTGATCCTAACTCATTGTTTAAATACGTTTAATTTGTTTACTGCATCATTTTATTCATTGATTACCTGTGACACGATGTTGGCTCAAGCCGGTTTTAGTTGTCTACACGACTACACAACATTTATCACTTTTAGCTTATATTGACGAATAATATCCTTTTTAATTGGAAAATTGCCCCGTAAAAGTGTGTTCGCTAATGAGTGCAGATTTTAGTGTCTGGCGTGCACCATCTTGACTAAAAGAATAAATAAAAAATTAGGCATCAAAGTGAGTCCATCAAATCAAAGCTTTTGTCCATTTTTGGGTGCAAAACTTTAAACTATTCAGACGGCATGCATTATGATTTGTATTATTGGTTTTTACTAACTTCACGGAACTGTTAATTCGTGCGTTCAATAATTTACGTATGTCGGGTCAAACTTGCATATAATTCATGGTCGAATTCAACAATTCTTTCATTTGATGATTGGGTTGTCACTTACTAGGCTTTTGTTTAATGACCCTATTACTCTATTTAGGATTATACAGTATGTCTATAAAACAGTTTGCTTTGGAATTAAACAGTTTGCTTTGGAATAAATCAGTTGGTTTATTATTAGTTACCTCTAACAGGTATGTTAAGGTAAAAACTGAAATGACTCAAAAAAAATAATTAATTACCAAAATCTAGTTTTACCAAACCCAATAAACATTATCAAAATCGACATAGCAAGCAAATACAGTTGCTCGTTGCTCCACTATTTACTTGCTACTATACTCTACCATTTGCGAAATAGCAAGCAAATGCTCGCTACTTCACCATTTGCTCGCCACCTTTGAAGTAGTTTAATTATTGAAAAAAGTTTGACGGTCACCATTTGCTCGCCACTTTTGAATTAGTTTTTATAAGTAAGTTTAATTATTGAAAAAGTTAGATAAATAGTTATATTTATCCATCGGGGAAATGATGCCTACATTACAATGTAGGCAATTGCCTACATTTCTTTTGAAAAAAAATGGAGGAACAGGGGTGAACATGTATCAAGGACTTACTGGACGGACTGAACTGTAAATACTTTTAATTTTTTACAAAGAAAATGTAGGCAATTGCCTACATTGTAATGTAGGCATCATTTCCCTTTATCCATTTTGGTTGGCTTTGTTAATATACCAACTTATTAGTGGCTTTGTAGCATGCGTAGACTATAACCACATTCATTAACAACAATTATAAAATTAGTTTTCTTAATCAACATGAATGACCACTTGGCTGTGATAAAATGGTTAGTTAAGTAGTTAACCAAATTGACTACACAAGATGGCTCTACATGTAATTCACAATAAATGCCTAGAAATAAACATTTTTTCAAAAGAAGGTTTTGCTTGGTACATTAAGATTTGCTTGGTACATTTTCGGCAAACAACTGAGATGGAGAGCAAACAATTTACTTGCTACATTTTAAGAAAGCAAATGGGATGGAGAGAGCGTGCAAATGGGATGGAGAGCAAACAATTTTGCTTGCTACATCCACTTGTCAACACACAGAAATGTTTTAGCAAGCAAATGAGATGGGGAGAGCGAGCAAATGAGATGGAGAGTAAGCAATTTTTCTGGCTACATCCACTTGTCAAAACAGAGAGTAAGCAAAATGAGCATGGAAAACAAACTAGTTTGCTTGCCATGTCTACGTGTCACCATCGTAGAAATCAAAAATTAACACGTGTCAACATATGAAAGAGTGGCAAGCAAAAAATGTGACGAGCAAACCGGTTTGCTTGCTATGTCTGTTTTCGTGAAATATATAGTTCATTTAGAAATTTCCTCCAAACAAAAAGTTAAACAACTCGCGAGAAGTATAAAGTATGTTGGTACTATATATATTGCATCATTTTATTTTTCTTTAACAGATTGTATCTTGTTATTTGAAATTGAGTAATTACTTCTTTAACCGGTAGTCCGGTATAATTTCCTAACCATGTTTATTGGCACTTAGGCAGACTAGAAATCAAATGTTACGGATAAGTTAGATAAGACCAAAAGTTAATCATTCAAACACGTTACATGTCATTGGCAAAACGGGCTTCTTTGGAGTCGTGAAGGGACTTGCGATTGCCTAACAAGTGCTTACAAGGTATTGCTTAAGATGTGATAATTTATCCTAAACTTTTTTTTTCCTCTCTTTTTAAAGTTGAAAAATGCATTTAATGCATATTAATTGATTTTATAATTAACCTTAATTAGTTCTGATTTTGTAATCGATAAACTTAAAGTTTTTTTATATATTTATCTAAACTAGTACCTTGAGAGCACCGGTTAGACAAACTCTTTTAATTTAAACCATTTTTTTGTTGAATAGACTGTGGGGCTTGCACATCGCTGGTGATTATTGACACAACACTTCCTTTTCTATTACTCGTATCATTTTTAATTTTAATATTCTGATTACTGTTTTTTCGGATAAAATGTACATTTGCCAGAATTAATTGGAGTTGGAGCGTATAGGAGCTAAAGCTCATGTCAAATTGAGCTTTTATTCATATATGATTTATAATGAGTAAAATTAAGGAGCGCGTTGCGACGACTTTCTAGTCCTAAATTTTGCATGAGAGACAAAACATCTTAAAACTTATATTTTATAGTGTCTTCATAAAACATCTATCTCCTTCCCAAATCAAACGTCAACTTTCAATCTGCACACCGTTTAAGAACTCTGTAACAATAAAATATCATCTTGACCTTATTTATTTTTTTTATTGATTAAGTTATTATGGAACAATATAAGAAAAATTGTGGACATTTCATTTATNAATAGACTGTGGGGCTTGCACATCGCTGGTGATTATTGACACAACACTTCCTTTTCTATTACTCGTATCATTTTTAATTTTAATATTCTGATTACTGTTTTTTCGGATAAAATGTACATTTGCCAGAATTAATTGGAGTTGGAGCGTATAGGAGCTAAAGCTCATGTCAAATTGAGCTTTTATTCATATATGATTTATAATGAGTAAAATTAAGGAGCGCGTTGCGACGACTTTCTAGTCCTAAATTTTGCATGAGAGACAAAACATCTTAAAACTTATATTTTATAGTGTCTTCATAAAACATCTATCTCCTTCCCAAATCAAACGTCAACTTTCAATCTGCACACCGTTTAAGAACTCTGTAACAATAAAATATCATCTTGACCTTATTTATTTTTTTTATTGATTAAGTTATTATGGAACAATATAAGAAAAATTGTGGACATTTCATTTATAACGAAAATAATACATTTCACAATGGATTCGTGAAAACCATATTTTCAAGTCGTACTGTAACAATATGATTTGATTTGCCTCATCAAATAATGAGGGAGAATAATATATATATATATATATATATATATATATATATATATATATATATATATATATATATATATATATATATATATATATATATATATATATATATATATACTAGCTTTAAGACCCGCCCGATGGGCGGGCTAGTTTTATGAACTTATTTGACCAAACATTAGAAGATTGAATATACACAAATTATTGATAACGACAAACTTACTAAACAAATGACGATTATTTAGACAATATATCAGGACACAACATAATTAAATAGATAGCAATGTATAATAAATAGACCACAGATAAAGTACTGTACATAATATGAACTTAAATAAGACTCATGATTTACTTGTCCATTTGCTCACAATAGAATTGACCAGCAAGTCATTCTTTAGTGACATAGGAAAAAAAATTGATCCTTACAGTAGAAATGTTACATTGACTAAAAGATGTAAACTAAACCGAGCTTTCTTACTCACACATGTCGCATCCAAGAATAGTACTTTAACATTCTTCTTTCAATCAAGCTATATGGGCTCTTAATATTTCTAAAAAACTACCTTAGCTGTACATTGATTTTCATTAGCCAAACAAACCCCACTTAAATTATCAGATAAGTTATTTGGACTTTGGATAAACAATCCTAAACACACTTGAAATTGGTTGTCTACTGTATCCAAACACAAAGTAGATGAATAGCTTTCATGTAGAATTTAGCTAACTTTTCATTATAGCACCCTTTTCACAATACTGAAAATGTGAATCGGCATATTCTTAGTTAAGAAGATGCAGGTCTGGGTTACAAAATTTGCAGTTTCTTAGTTAAAGTACACTAACATCATGTAAGTTCACGAGTCGTAATGCTGGACTATTGTCACTAAATTTGTTAGTTCGCGAGCCATAACTCTAGTTAGGGACCATAAAAAACAATAGTAAGTACATACTTTGGTTCAAATTAATGTGCAGTCTTTCTTGGGTTCACAATGCATTTTTAAAGCTTAACAAAAGCTGGAACTTGATCTTCCTCATGGTAGCCCATGTCACATGGTTAATAGTTAAATTTGAAATGAAACAGGTAAAATTAATACCAACTCTTACGTACACACTGTGTATCAAATCATTAACAATCTAATAATAGTGTTGACCTTTAGCATGCACATTAGATGATTAATAATCTATTAATAGTATTAACAATCTACTCATCACACATTTAACTTTTATAGAATGCATTTAAGGTGTTTGGCAGTGAATTTCGAAAGCAATTGTTTGCATAACATGAGTTGTTCAAGATAGCAAATAGTTCCAATAACAATTGAGGTGGCAAGTTTTGACTCGTTTTGGTTGTGTAACTTCTGTTTATCTTAGACGGGACGAATAGAAGACGTGGCTAAGATCATTAGCGAACATATCAAACGGTTTTTCACTAAAGGTGTATTTAAACCGGGGATTATTTCCACGAATCCGCAGTTGGAGCGGGGGAAAAAAATCCCCAGTGGGTAATCATTTTGAGTAAAATCAAATTTAACACATTAAAAATTTGTGGGAAAAAAATTAAATTTGCTTCCAACACAAGTTGACCCGTCACCCAACCCAATCCATCTAAGCCGAAAGAGACAATTTCCATACTCAAATATTCATTATTTCTACCAGAAAGAAGATTTGAGCATGAGTTCAACCAAAGTATACATACCATCTCTAATGGACAAAGAATTAAACCGAGAGGTAATTTCATGCTGCAACCGGGCCTCAAAATCACATCTATAAAATAAAGTTTACATGTTATAGTAAATTCAAAGGATTCAACTCCAAAACCATACGAACACATTATATTAGTTAGAAGGTGACAAATTACTCACGTCTATATGTAAACTTTGTCAGCAACTTTTTTGTCCAGTAGCTCACGGCATATAAAGATTCATAGGTGATTAAACAAAACTTAATTAGTTACATATGCAAGTATACCCTTTTGTATTTATGAAGCAAGTAGTGTTAAGCGAAGGTCCTACAAAAGGGATTGACAAGTTGGTATCTAAGAACCGCTCGGATAATAGTTCGCTTATTACTGTTCAATAGCTGCCAAAACATAATGTGTAACAACTTCTAAGCGTGATTATGTGTGTATGAACGTGCGCGCGTGCCAGAAAGAGAGAGACATACGTTATGAGTTTGACTCCATTCTTTGTTGAGGTCACATGAAGTGAATGTTGAACCTGGTAAGTAGCAAACACATAGTTATGCCACATTTAAACCAAATCTCAGAATACAATATAAATATGGAACCGCGAGTATTACACTTAATGACGTGATTGCTAACAATTGGGATGTCATTTTCCAATATAATTTGTAACTACCGTACCACAGTTAGTCAAAGCTATCGTCTTATGTATCCAATCAGGAGAAGAAATTAGTGAGAATTTAAGACGATAGATTAAGATCAGACATTCTTCTTTCAAATCTGTTAGACGTTTAAGGCCATCAAGATAACCATTGTTGGAGTATCATACTAACTGCTACTCACAGGTTTGCAGCATGTAACACAGATGTTTAAGGGCATCAAGATAACCATTGTTGGAGTAATCCCACCTAGTTCAAGAAGAAATAATGACTCCTCAATATTTTGTCTTATCATAGGGATACTTGTTAAATGCTACTCACCGGTTTGCAGCATGTAACACAGAAGTTGTGTGTACACAAGCCCAGATTATGCCAATTCGGTTGACTGTAATAGCCAGTTTCATTGCTAGGATCTAGTTCATCACATAGAACTTACCATGTTGCTAGGATCAAGACCAATATCACTTTGAAAATCGAAATGATTGCGAGATTTCGTATCAACTCCATGTGATTGTGCTCCATGCTGAAGTGATAAAAAACATAATAATAATGAGAAAATATTTACAAAACCCCATAAAATACATTTTTTTAATGCGTGTAAGCTAAGGTAAAATCTCATCAGGCCCAGAAAAATTGAAGACATCTTACCAGTATAGAGAGTTCACGTGAAGAGTCTAATGGACCAATGGTGTATGGTGTTGTGTTAAGAAAAGGCACATCATTTGAATCAACTTGTATCATGTTGAAATTCTATAAATTCATGACATAAAGTCAATATATGGTTGATCACATACAAACAGTTTAACTATTTTTTTTATTTGTAGCTAAGTTAATACCTCTGATATTCCCCATGCCAAATACGGATCAGTAGCTTGTATCGAACCCCATATGCTGCAAAGTCAAAAAAAAAAATCACAATAATAAAAGAAGAAAAACAAAAGTAATGTACATATAATAAAGCATAACTAATATAGATGCATCACTTATGTTTTCGTAACATCTAAAACTAATTAACATTTCCTACATCCGAAAGATACTTTCTATTATTGCATCACACATAAATGAATGGGATTAGAATTCAACCAAGTCAAGCATTTGCGACATTTGCAATTTTCACCGTATATACCCTCTTTGCATAATGTAATTTATAAGTAAACCATGTTCCAGCTCAAGCCCAATCCGTTTCAAACAGTACTGAAACTTAACAGCTTTGACCCATTACACAACTACCAGAAACTCAGATTATGCCACCTCTAACTCCTACCATATTCTAAATTCAGTAAATGAACATCCGTTATTCTTATCGTACTATAGTTAGACCAAAATAGAAAAACATGTTAACTTACTCTGAGCCAAGAGTTGTCACTCAAAGCTCATCATGACATTGAGGTTATTCTATATTCACCAATTGTAGTTTACCATGTAGTTCCATAAATGTTTAACAGAGCACCCAAATACCATCAGAAGTTCAAATAGAGGGAAACAAAAGTTTAAAATGGTTAAATGTATGTTTCCTTCTTAGCAAACGGTTGGAGTTGTCAACAATGCCGAGTATCTACTACAACAAAAAGGGTTTCAGAATCTCCTAACGCTGAGAACATAGTAAACATACATATAGAAAGAATTTTACTCGCAGCGGCTTGGTTCGTCTATGTTAGCATCTTCAACTTTTAATCCACATCTTAGTCTGACTGTTTAATATCTTTAAAAAAACTGCATAAACTTTCGTTCTGAAACATATAATTTAATACAGCAAGTAAAATGAACCAACCTTGATAAAAAGAGCATGTTTTCCAGAAAAATTACATTTAGAACTTTCATCAAACACTTGATATGCAGTATGATAAAAGAAAAATGCTACATTGAAAAACAACAACGGGTTCCCAAAAAAATTCAATTAAGGACTTTTTTCAAACACTTGGTATGCAAATTCGTCAAACACTTTATAGTCTTCTTGGTTGCACACGTTCTATCAAAAATTGGAATTATACAAATCAAAAACTTTAACTGAGATCGAAGAGAAAAAATTAAAAAAATAATACAAAATAATCATAAGCCAAAATTGTCAATACAGGAGTGATCACAAATATAAAACTGAACAAAATCAATAGGAAAAGAAGATATAGTCACTATCGAAAAAGGGTCGATTTCAAAACTAATATCAATAATCATGATCCATAATTGCATACATAACTGATCTCTAATTCATTATACATTAAAAGTTTAATGTGGCTAATCTAATTCATTCAATAGGAACAAAAGTTGAAAATAAGAATTACCTCATAAGAATTAAGATTCTAGTTGATTTCTGATAGAGTGGAGTGTGATTTTGAATTTGTTTTTTGAATTGTGGCTCAAAACAAAGAAGAAATCGGAAATTCCTGAATCAGTGATACGAAATATGATATGTTCTTGTTTTAAGGGATTTCCCTTAAATAAATGAACCGATTTTTTTTCAAAAAATTTTCATTCTTTCTATTAGTAGTGCATTTCCACGTGGCATTTTTATAGAGTTTTGGGATGAATTTTTGCCTCTAAAAATAGCAATCAAACTTGTGTTTTATATAGGTTGGGATATATATATATATATATATATATATAT
>LBNU01005902.1:41624-76457 GCA_014162995.1 Artemisia annua | reverse complement strand
GCTTAGGAGCAATATTGTCACTGGATATATGTATGTGTATATATATGTCACAGGTTATCAAGGCCAATCTACCTTGATTGTTGATTTTTAAAATACTTGACTTGTGTTCGCATTATTTATAAATTAAACTACTATGGATTCACTCAACCTTTGTGTTGACGTTTTTAGCATGTTTATCTCAGGAAACTAAGCGGCATGATGGCACGGAGCTGGCTAAAAGGGCACACAGGACCTCCCTTTTCTATGGAATAAACATATCATTCTTTTCAAACTCACCACTCTTTTGTGAAACGTTCCATACTTGGAAAAATGTTTTGTAACTCTGAATATTTGAGTTTTCCTGGAATGATATAAAAACTTATCTTTTGAATTATCTATGATTATGATTATGAACCTATGATGTAATTACCCCGAATTAGACTTCCGCTGCTCATAAAATTTTCGGGGTGTTACAAGGGGGCAAGGCATGTAGTTCACGAAGTAAATGAGCGAGCCATATGATTTAGGCAACAGTGTTAGCCATAGCGCGATACTCTGATTCACAACTTGATCGAGCGACGAGTGTCAAGACAACGAGCCCAATCGGCATCAGAATAGCTGATAATCTTATTCCGTTTTGGTCGACTAAACCTTAGACCATACGAGATTGTGCCTTCGACATACCGAAGGATACGCTTAACAGCTTGAAATTGATCAATTGTTGGAGCATGCAGAAATTGAGAAACTTGATTTACAGCATACGATAAGTCTAGACGAGTAATCGTCAAATATTGGAGTGCTCCCACGAGGTTCAGTAACAGATGCCAAAGCAACGTAAAGGGGATGAGTGGTGAGGGATGCAAAATCAGCCATGTGCTTGTGTTTAAAATCCTAGATTTGGATCGTGTAGTCATAGGATGTGAGGTAGTGGGCTGGTTTGTGTGGGAAGTAGGCTCATTATTTGGAGATGTGGGCTGAGCAGTAATTGGTGGTATGGGCTCTGGAATATAGGTCATAGAGGAGTCATGAGTTAGTAGTATGGTCTCCGGAGTAGTAGGAGATGAAGAGTGGGATGGCTGATGTTCATGGGCCGATGGATTCTGTAACGGTGTAGTGTTTTAGGCCATAGATGGAGTACATAGAGGACACATAGACGACCCATTATTTGTGATGCTAGAAGCTAAAGGTGCTTGACCTGTAGATGTATCCAGTAAGGTAGGAGCATCTTGGAGAAAAGTGGTAAGTTCCAAATGGATCAGATTTTGATCACAAGAAGATCCACTAAAGGGAAAAACCTGATCATTAAAACGAGCATGACGAGTGATAAAAACACGCAAGGTGATGGGATCAAGACATCTATACCCTTTATGTTGCGGGCTATAACCAATAAAGATGCATGGAATGCTTCTTGGTGAAAGTTTGTGTGGAGAGTAATCACGCAAATAAGGGAATACTTGACATCCATATGTGCGAAAGTTATCATAATTTGGGACTTTGTGAAAAATCATTTCGAATGGAGACTTATTGCCCAACAAAGATGTGGGAAGTCTATTGATGACAAAGGTTGCTGAGGTAAAGGCATCAATCCAGTAAGTTGCGGGAACATGAGCATTAACGAGCATGGATAACCCGGTTTCAACAACATGTCGATGTTTTCTTTCCACATGACCATTTTGTTGAGGGGTGTGTGGGCAAGAAAACCGATGTAAGGTACCATTATCTTCAAATATCTTGCAAACAGTTTGGTTAACAAACTCAGTGCCACCATCGCTTTGGAACACCTTGATCTTTCATGAGCATTGGGTTTGAACGAGCTTGATGAAAGTAGGTAGAACCGTATAAAAACCAGTTTTGGTTTTGAGTGGATAAAGCCACGTGAACTTGGAATAACCATCAATAAATGCAACATAATACCAATAATCCATCTTTCGAACAAATTGGAGCAGGTCCTCATAAATCACAATGAATCAGATCAAGAGCATGAGAAGAACGTTCAAAATTATTATTAAATGGCAAACATTTACTTTTAGCAAGTTGGCACGGAGTGCAAATAACTGGTTTAGGCAATAACGAAGTAACAAACAAAACACCTAACTTATTCAAAATTGAAATAACATCAAACGACACATGCCTAAAACGAGCATGCCATAATTTATAAGACGCCTTCTTGGAAAAACATGTGGTAGAAACGAGAGCATGATGATCGTCTTTGAGCACATAAAGTCCATTCTCACAAGTACCTTTATCAAGAACCTATTTGTTGTTCTGATCCTGAATATGGAAAAATGGTTGAGAGAATAAAACATCAACAGGATAATCAGTGGTTAACTTGCTTACCGAGAGTAACTTTTTTGTAAGATGAGGAATAACAAGAACATCCCATAAAAGAATGTTGTTGGATATAAGAGAAGAACTTTTATGTATAATAGGAAGGGTGTGACCATTGCCAAATAATACACTAGCTTTACCTTTGTAAGGTGCCGACTGATGTAGAGAGTCACATGAAGAAGTCATGTGATCCGTAGCTCCTGAGTCAACATACCAATCAGGAGAGTTGGTAGTGACATGGCATTGAGCATGAAATGCCTTTGCTAATGATTCATCTGTAGATGAAGCTTGAGTAGCATAAGAAGGAAGACTTGGGCATGAAGATGCATAATGACCATTGGTTCGGCACAATTGACAGTGAGGTGGATGGCGGTTTGAACCACGTCCTCGGCCACGTGAACTGGTACCTCGAGAAGAGAAAGCACGACCATGACCTTGAGAATTAGTACTATTGTGTTGCGCATTAAAGGCAGCTGGTGGTGTGGTAGTGCCATGAAGGGATGAGAGAAATAACTCATGACTTTCTTCTTGTGAAACCATGTCATGAAACAAAGGTAATAAATTTATAAAATAGGGATTCATGGTTACTTTAATGAAAATGCTACATTTGTCTTCGATTATGAGTATATTTAACATACGTAAGTTGTAGACTCAAATATAGGTCTTACCATGCAGATGCAATCTCACTTTTATACCTCCCTCCATTATGGGTGATTTCTCAGGATTGGACAACTTTCATGTAGCACCAGATTAATGTAATGATCGCCATTCACACGT
Source organism: Artemisia annua (assembly GCA_014162995.1). NCBI lineage: Eukaryota > Viridiplantae > Streptophyta > Magnoliopsida > Asterales > Asteraceae > Artemisia > Artemisia annua. Next base: position 73,373 of record LBNU01005902.1, on the reverse strand, counting down.
GCAACCACAATGGACCATTTGGTTCTAATTCATCTAGAACGGACCAAAGCAAAAAATACGCAGCATTTCCTGCCATGGATATCAATATAATTGGTTGGTTATAGAGTGAAGCAATAACCAACCCTGTGTCTAGCATAGACATCCATTTTTCCCGAGGCACAAATCCAGCTCTTGAAAAACGATGTCCCAAATGTATTTAAAGCCATCACTATTCCATATATCCGTGTAATTTAGCTCATGATACCTTAACTCTTGCAATAAATGTTGTTGAATTGAGAACCACATTTTTTCCTGGAGACCAAGATCGATGGCAACTGACCGAAATCTACAATTTCCATCACCTTTGACATTGTTTATACTTGTTATGTATGGATGGAAAAGCTTTGAAATATGATCGATCAAATCATCGCTTTGAGGCGTCTGCCTCACGTAGGAATTGTGTCTCGCAGGTACTTGGTTCAAGTCTGGGACTTTCGTAGATACTAAATAATTTCGACGATGAGGATCTATAGTTGGTGGAATAAACTGGTTTTTTTGTTTCTTTATGGCCTTTGCGCACGAACGCCCAAGAGTATTTTTGTGAACAACAAGTTCAAGAATTGAAACAAATTCAAGATTAACAATCCCACTTAACTTTGTTAAAAGATTTTTCTTGAAAAACGAGGATTGTTGCTCATAAAATTCCTTGAAGTTTTGCAGCTCAATGTCATAAGTAGCATTAACTTCATGCCTAACATCTACCACGAAACAAAAGGACAATAGTACAAAGGAGAAAAAACCCGAAAACAAGTACAATTGAAGAATAAAAGGACAATATAGTACAAAATACAAAAAAAATACTGTTGAAGTGTATTATTGGCGAGGTAATGTTATAAAAAGGACAAAACAGGGTAGTAATACGAGGGAAATTGCATGACTAAAAGATAAAAAATGAAAAAATTAAGAAAAACATATAGGTGTATTTGCATCACTAAAAGAGAAAAAAGGGCGAAAATTAAAAAAATATATATAGAAAGTAGAGGGAGTATACAAATTATTTTCATTTACAAGATATGCCCATAATATCACCCTACTTGCATATTGTAATTGTGAGTTGGCAGCCTATTTTAGCCACCACCCAAAAAGAAAGAAGAATGACTACCATCATTTCAAATCTAACACGAGTATCTTATTTCAAAAAAACAACTAACATCTTTTCAAAGAATCACTACTTTTACTTATTTAACTTGCCGACAAATAATTTGCCTTTTTTAAACTTATTTCACCAACCTCATTATCATTTCATGTGGGTGGTGGGTGTGGTGAGGGATTTTTCTTCACCAACTTAGCTTTAAATCAGTTTTTCACTTCTTCTAAACTTTTTTCCTCAACCTTTGCAGCAACTTCTCTTTCCACCATTCACTTTTAATTTTTCTATTAATATAAATAATTTAAATAACACAATATATAAAATAAAACCTTTATTCATTAACATAAAAAAAAACATTACAACTTAAATAAAAAATGTTACAAAGACAAAAAAAAAGTGACTAATGAAATTGATAAGGATTTATTACTTACACTTTTAAGGGGTCATTTAAGCCTTAAATCGTGTTTTTATGATTAAATATTGCCTCAAATCGTTCCTTTTCTCATTTTAGGTACTTGGGACGTGATTTCTGGAAATTGCAGCATTTTGGACGTTTTTGGGCTAAATAGAGAAGAAAACAGCTAATTCATGGAAAACCTGTCAGGAAACATAACCTAACGGCGTCACGCCTTAATGGTGACGCCGTTACTTGAAGTTTATGTAGTTGGATAAATCACAACGTGACGCTCCAGTGAACTCTTGAGGAATTTGCACCGGACGGCGTCAGGTGTATTTGGAAGTAGGCCGTCTAGTGTTAAGATAAAGAAAGACGGCCCAGAAGACCTTGAAGTTGACGGCATCAGAACTATACCTGACGACGTCAGAAGTAAAGAGTGACGGCGTCAGAAGCTCGACTTGCACAAGAAGAAACCCTAAACGTGGTGTTCTGACGGCGTCAGTATTTATAACCTAACGCCGTCATCCTTGTAAATTTATATATACTTTTCGATTTTTCATTCATTGGTGTGCAATTTTGGAGACATAAACCCTAGTACAATTTTCTGAGGATTTTTAGGGTTTTCATACCCTCTTTTCTTCCATGTTCAGTTGAAGATAAGTTTTCTTTTAATCATTCAATATGTCTACGTGTTATTTGATTACTTGTTTATCTTTTCTTCCTTTTAACATACTAGCTTAAGTTTATTTTTATTTGCTTAGATCTAATGAAACCTAGTTATTGATTGTTGATAAGTTGTCTATTGTTTAGTTGATTGACTCGCGTTAGGTTAAGAAAATTGGCTGACCTTCTTTGTGTAACAAGCTTGAATGTCTTAGAAAACGTAATCGGATGTGTACTACGGTTTTATTCGTTGTATTTAATGCATGAATAGATGTTAGTGATTCTATGATAGGATACTAAACGTGTCGTCATAAGAAGAAATTGATATTCATAGAGTTAGGGAAGGCTGTACACACCCCACGACTAGTATTAAGGAATACAACGCTTCAACTAAAACAACTGCACTGTGACATTCAACGAGTCAATAAAAGATAACTATGGAGTATTATATCTAAGTAAACACGCTTGTCTCATATAATAAGTCCACCACATTTACTTTTCTTGTTATTAGCTTAAATTAATAGTTTTGGGTTAGTTGATTAGCAACTAATTCCGCCCACTCCTTCAAAAACCGAGATTTTTACTACTTTCATAAAATATAAAAATACAAAAAGAATCATCCCTCACCTTTAGGCTTAAATTGACATACACTTCAACCTAATGACATTATTCCCCTATAGAACGATCAATTCCCAGACATACCTATACTACACTACAACGACCAGGTACACTGCCTGGAGAATTGCAAGCTTCTCAAGATCCCTTGAGAAGTAAAACCTTTTGTGAGACCACAATCCTCGCATCAAGTTTTTGGCACTGCTGCCGGGGAATATTTATTGCTTAGGTTTGATTTATATTTCATTTAAGTCTACTCTCAAGATTCCTATCAAGTGAGATCTTTATTTTCTTTTTCGTAGCTTTCCTTAGTCTATCTTTTTCTTAGTGCCTTTGTTCGTAAAAAATTTTCATTAACTATTCCATTTGCCATTATGGAGAACGCGAATTCACCATACTACCCACCACGAAATCCACGCATTCCATTCCAAAATAACATCTTGATGTTCCAACAACATAACGATGAACCTCTCTACGATGCGTGGAATCGTTTCAAATACTTACTTCAAAAATTCCCTCATTATGGCTTCGATTTATGGTCCCAAATTCAAATCTTTTACGACCGTATCGACCAATATGCCCAAAGGGACATTGATTATGTAGTAGATGGGGAATTTAAGGAATTAAATGCTGAAGAAGCATGGGAAATCATTGAAGATCTAGCTCAAAGAGATTTTAAATTGGACAACCCAACAAACAACATTACGGATCAATTAAAAACAAGTTTGAAGGAGCAAACAAGAAGTTTGTTTGGGGACAAATATGTTAGTGTTGAGATACCTAGGTGGATTTCATGGGTAGGTGACACCATAATACATGATGAACACATAGGTAATCTAGATACAATGGAGGATGAGGTAAATAACACAAGCCCACTAAATATCTCACAAGTCCTACCATCATTTGAGGCATACACACCGCCCGTGACTTACCCGGAAGAAGCAGAAGAGACTTTAGGAATCCCGATGGAGGTAGAACCTTTGAGCCAAACACAACTAGAGGATATAGGTTTGAATACTTGTAGTTACTGATAACATTAAATAGTTCCGTGATTTTAGTGTTAATTTCCCCCTAATATTCTCATCTTTTGTCTTATTTTATAAGGATATATGCTTTTATTTGTTTATATTCTGTTTTTAGGACAAAGATGATTAAAGGAACGGAGAGACGCGGTAATGAAAGGTTTTATATGAAGATTATTGAAGTATGTACTATCTGCACTAACTCCACAGCGTAGAGGTTTATTATTCCTACGCCGTAGCTCACTGAGAAGACCAGAATGAAGTCCACCAAGGCCTACGGCATAGTCCACATTGTGACTACGGCGTAGTTTATCCAGCAAAACTTCTACGAGCGTAGCAACTATTCAAGCTACATTGTAGGTCCCAAAATCAGACAGTAACAAAACATCCGTGATCCTTGAAGAAACTACGGCGTAGTTCCCCAAATAACTACGCCGTAGAAAGTGCTATCAGAAGATCTACGCACGTAGTAGTTATCAAGCTACGGCGTAGTTGAGTTTTACAAAGGCTACGACGTAGTCAACCCTAGGACTACGCCGTAGCAAAGTCGGGCACTATAAATACCAGCCCTAAATTCCAAATTTGACATCATTCATTCCATACCATTCCACCACATAGACGTCCAGAGGAATTCAGTGAGCAAGGAGAACGTCATTCCACTTGCATACAAGCCATTTCCAAGGGAGGAATCACGCTTCAATCATAAGTTTATTCATATTTAATTCTTGTATTCGATTTATGTTTTCATTTACAATGTTGAATATATTATTTTATGCATTTATTAATATGAGTGGCTAAACACCTCTTGGTGTTAGCCTTGTTATATAATTGTTATTGCCATGATTTAGTTTTCTCGCATTTATTATCGTTTTGTTTGTATACTTTCTTGGCGTGTCTTGGGACACTCTAGCTTTGGTAGCATAAATGATTGGTAGTTCCTTTGAGGCTAGGAGAATTGACCATAGGACCCATAGCCGATAAGGGTGTGACTTAGTGGTAGAAATATCACCATACACATGAGAATTGACCATAGGACCACCTACCAATCAGATGTGCTAAAAGGAGTTAGAGGGGATGTAAGTTGCGACCTGCCCGCATCCCGTTAGACTAGTCCAAGTTAGTAGAGGCACTTAAAGACTCTTGCATCTCGTAGTTTCACGCCGCCCAGTGAACTCTTGAAATTTAAAGTTTGTGAGAATAGGACAAGGTGCAAGATAGGTTAGGCGATTTGACCATCTGAGTCTAACGAATTTAATCACCAGATGAAATGATAGGATGCATTAATTAGAAAACTTGTCATGATAATAACAAGAGTAGTAATTAGGTTAACACTACTTCTCCCTACTGACTTCCCTTCNGAGAATGAGGTAAATAACATAAGCCCACTAAATATCCCACAAGTCCTACCATCATTTGAGGCATACACACCGCCCGTGACTTACCCGGAAGAAGCAGAAGAGACTTTAGGAATCCCGATGAAGGTAGAACCTTTGAGCCAAACACAACTAGAGGATATAGGTTTGAATACTTGTAGTTACTGATAACATTAAATAGTTCCGTGATTTTAGTGTTAATTTCCCCCTAATATTCTCATCTTTTGTCTTATTCTATAAGGATATATGCTTTTATTTGTTTATATTCTGTTTTTAGGACAAAGATGATTAAAGGAACGAAGAGACGCGGTAATGAAAGGTTTTATATGAAGATTATTGAAGTATGTACTATCTGCACTAACTACGGCGTAGAGGTTTATTATGCCTACGCCGTAGCTCACTGAGAAGACCAGAATGAAGTCCACCAAGGCCTACGGCATAGTCCACATTGTGACTACGACGTAGTTTATCCAGCAAAACTTCTACGAGCGTAGCAACTATTCAAACTACGTTGTAGGTCCCAAAATCAGACAGTAACAAAACATCCGTGATCCTTGAAGAAACTACGGCGTAGTTCCCCAAATAACTACGTCGTAGAAAGTGCTATTAGAAGATCTACGCACGTAGCAGTTATCAAGCTACGGCGTAGTTGAGTTTTACAAAGGCTACGGCGTAGTCAACCCTAGGACTACGCCGTAGCAAAGTCGGGCACTATAAATACCAGCCCTAAATTCCAAATTTGACATCATTCATTCCATACCATTCCACCACATAGAAGTCTGGAGGAATTCAGTGAGCAAGGAGAACGTCATTCCACTTGCATACAAGCCATTTCCAAGGGAGGAATCACGCTTCAATCATAAGTTTATTCATATTTAATTCTTGTATTCGATTTATGTTTTCATTTACAATGTTGAATATATTATTTTCTGCATTTATTAATATGAGTGGCTAAACACCTCTTAGTGTTAGCCTTGTTATATAATTGTTATTGCCATGATTTAGTTTTCTCGCATTTATTATCGTTTTGTTTGTATACTTTCTTGGCGTGTCTTGGGACACTCTAGCTTTGGTAGCATAAATGATTGGTAGTTCCTTTGAGGCTAGGAGAATTGACCATAGGACCCATAGCCAATAAGGGTGTGACTTGGTGGTAGAAATATCACCATACACATGAGAATTGACCATAGGACCACCTACCAATCAGATGTGCTAAAAGGAGTTAGAGGGGATGTAAGTTGCGACCTGCGCGCATCCCGTTAGACTAGTCCAAGTTAGTAGAGGCACTTAAAGACTCTTGCATCTCGTAGGTTCACGCCGCCCAGTGAACTCTTGAAATTTAAAGTTTGTGAGAATAGGACAAGGTGCAAGATAGGTTAGGCGATTTGACCATCTGAGTCTAACGAATTTAATCACCAGATGAAATGATAGGATGCATTAATTAAAAACTTGTCATGATAATAACAAGAGTAGTAATTAGGTTAACACTACTTCTCCCTACTGACTTCCCTTTATTTATTTTATTATTTTCATTATTTATTTTTATTAGTTTAATTAATCAATTTAATCTTAAAACCCCTTTTAAACGTGACACTAAGCTTAGATAATTTCCATACGCATAGCTCTTGGGACGACCTCGGCTTTACCATCTAGCTATACCTCACACGACCGGGTACACTGCCCGATAGTGCATTAGGTAGACCTTAGGTAAACGAGACTTTATAATATTAAAACCTGGTCGGTAAAACCTGCATCAGTTACAACCTTACTCTTAGTTCTAGGGAAGTTCCTGGTGTTGATGAATCGGAACCTCAACCTCAATCTTTACACAATTTTCCATCCTTAAATATACATCTAGGAGACAAAAGAGGAACCAACCCACCCATCAACCCATATAATCCGGGTAGTTTTAGGATGAACGAAGCCACTCACACACCCCCTTCACCTCACGTGGCATATTTCCACCCTAAGGGTGTGTATCGCCACTATCACCCGCACTTAATCCTAAGTGTAGAGAAAATCTCCCTTATATCCGTTAAATAAGGGTAGAGTCAGGCTCGTTACTCGAACAAAAACAACCGCTTCTTGGGAGGCAACCCAAGCTTTTTAATTGTTTACTTGTTTGTTTGTTTTTATTTGATTTCATATATATGCTCCATCCTTAATTATTTATTATTCATGTCTTACATATTTTGTGAAAATGCTTTATTTTGTGTTAAACTTCATCTTAATCACATATAAAGGTATTTTACAAAAAGATAAGTGTAGGGAAGATCATAATTGTTTCTAAGAACGAATTCGACATGAATAATAATGAATATTGATTTAGCATGTATATTAGTATGTTTGTTGATTCAAATGCTTGTATCGAGTTACAATGAATGTTTTGCAGAATTTCCATGTGTTAAAACTCAGATTTTTCCATATATTTTCCAGAAACAAAATATAAAAAATTATGTCAAATCATTCCTGACGGCGTCAGGAATTATAACTTGACGACGTCAGGTACTGTGCCTATAAATTTTTTCAGGTTTTGTTTTTCTACTGGAAATCGTATAATTTTGAAAAATCTTTAACCTTAAAATATCAGGAATCAGTAAACATTTATTTTGCAAGCATTATATCTTACATTGCTTTCTACGATTTAAACTTTATATAAATTTTACCGCTGATTTTATGCGAGGTTTTTGTGTTTGTTTTCTTAGTTGTTTACAGGTTATATTGGACAAGAAGACGATTATAATTTAGGATTGAAGCTTATCATGTTCGTTTTTTTGGAGGAAGATTTAACCATGTTTCCACAATCGTCCATACCGAGCAAATCAGGGGAGTAGTAGTTTCTTTCATTCTCTTTATTATTACCTTTATACTTTTTTAGGAACATTGGGGACAATGTTCGGTTTAAGTGTAGGGAGGGTAAATTGGGATACCTTAGAAAATATAACTCCACTTGATTTTTGTTTTATTTTAGAGTAAATGTGTAATAAAACTAAGAGAAATACTTGTTAGGGGAATTTTGACATCAAATTTCATTTTTTTTTGCAACATATAGGAGTGAAACTTTAGTCTTAATAAGCGCCTCATGGATAGGAATTATATGACTAGCACAAAAATCGTACCACTCAAAAAAAATTTCACCCCAAATATGTGAGGTTCGCCTTTAGATCTTTAGGAAAAAGCATTCATCTTTGATGCTTATGAGTGTACCGGTATTATTTAGATTCTAGAACTTGCGTTAATGATGCATCCTGATACCACTAGTGAGACTATATTCATGCAGTTAGGATTTACTATATGATAAAAGGAATTAGGATAACCCTTGTTTTACCCTGTATTATAATTACATTGACTTTATTGGTCAAGTAATTCTCCCACACCCTTGCGATGTACTCATTTTTAGTACACGATACTCTTAGTACATCCCTTAGAGCCTATCTTTTTCATTTCTAACTTTAAGCATTTTACTTAAAGGAAGAATTTGTTTACAATCCACCCCCAAATATACACCCAAATCGCCTTAGCCTACCTTGTATGCACTCATCTTTAGTGCATTATTGTTACATGTTTAAACCCTTTGTTAATTGTCTAATTGATTACATGGTTGCTAAGTCAAGTCATATCTTGTACATATTGTTTTGGGATGATTGGGACTCATGGGTAAGTATACTGGTCGTTACAAAGTGAAGGGGAAATCATTAACCCTTACATACGTTAACGTTATCAAAGTACTCCAAGTGTTTTAATTTTCTTAATTCGAGTCTTTAGTTATTATTATGTAAAAGTTCAAGTGTAGGGAGGAAACGAGCTCCCTATGATGTATTATTTTGGATGGTAGGGCAAGAGTGTATGAAAAAAAATCGAAAAAATGAAAAAAATGAAAAAAAAAAGTAGAAAAAGAAAAGTGGAAAAAACATATGTACTACCATCCCGTTTCTTTTATTTATGTTTAAGTCAATATAGTGTCTTGAAAAACACCAAAAAGAGTCGTAGTTAGTTTAAGTTGAGTCGAGTCTTGGCTTAGCAACGCCTCTTTGTACATGTAATTGACTAAGACAATTGACTTGCAACCAGTAAAATATCCTTTTATCCAACAAACCGTGTTTTCCATACCCTTACACCTAACGTTATAACCCTTTAAAAGACATCTTTGAGAGTTTATCCTAGGTGCTTACGCCAAAGTGGTGGAGGTTTGATCCTTTCCCAAGCCTATGGTAATCTATATACTATGATAGGTAGTGAGTGATATTTTCCCATTTCCATATGTGATATATACAACTTTATAACACCCGAGAGGTGTGAGAATCCAAACACTTAATGTGAGGTGCTAGTATATAATTTTCGTGCTTGTTTTGACTAAGGTAGAACGATTGCATGTTGTAATTACTTTTATATTAATGTTAAATGACCCCTAACTTGTATATTGATTGGTCTAAAAGCTCATTTGCTTGAGGACAACCAAATCCCAAGTGTAGGGATATTTGATAAGGATTTATTTGTTACACTTTTAAGGGGTAATTTAAGCCTTAAATCATGTTTTTATGATCAAATATAAATCGTTCCTTTTCTCATTTTAGGTACTTGAGACGTGATTTCTGAAAATTGAAGCATTTCGGACGTTTTTAGGCTCAAAAAAAGAAGAAAACAGATAAGTCATGGAAAATCTTGCAGGAAACATAACCTGACGGCGTCACGCCTTAATGGTGATGTCGTCACTTAAAGTTTATGAAGTTGGATAAATCACAACGTGACGCTCTAGTGAACTCTTGAGGAACTTGCACCTGACGGCGTCAGGTGTATTTGGAAGTAGGCCATCTATTGTTAAGATAAAGAGAGACGGCCCAGAAGACCTTGAAGGTGACGGCGTCAGAACTATACATGACGACGTCAGAAGTAAAGAGTGACGGCATCAAAAGCTCGATTTGCATAAAAAGAAACCCTAAACGCGGCATTCTGACGACGTCAGGATTTATAACCTGACGCCGTCAGCCTTGTAAATCTATATATACTTTTTGATTTTTCATTCATTGGTGTTAAAAAATGAAAAAAATGAAAAAAAAAAAAAGTAGAAAAAGAAAAATGGAAAAAACATATGTACTACCATCCCGTTTCTTTTATTTATGTTTAAGTCAATATAGTGTCTTGAAAAACACCAAAAAGAGTCGTAGTTAGTTTAAGTTGAGTCGATTCTTGGCTTAGCAACGCCTCTTTGTACATGTAATTGACTAAGACAATTGACTTGCCACCAGTAAAATATCCTTTTATCCAACAAACCGTGTTTTCCATACCCTTACACCTAACGTTATAACCCTTTAAAAGATATCTTTGATAGTTTATCCTAGGTGCTTACGCCAAAGTGGTGGAGGTTTGATCCTTTCCCAAGCCTATGGTAATCTATATACTATGATAGGTAGTGAGTGATATTTTCCCATTTCCATATGTGATATATACAACTTTATAACACCCGAGAGGTGTGAGAATACAAACACTTAACGTGAGGTGCTAGTATATAATTTTCGTGCTTGTTTTGACTAAGGTAGAACGATTGCATGTTGTAATTACTTTTATATTAATGTTAAATGACCCCTAACTTGTATATTGATTGGTCTAAAAGCTCATTTGCTTGAGGACAACCAAATCCCAAGTGTAGGGATATTTGATAAGGATTTATTTGTTACACTTTTAAGGGGTAATTTAAGCCTTAAATCATGTTTTTATGATCAAATATTGCCTCAAATCGTTCCTTTTCTCATTTTAGGTACTTGAGACGTGATTTCTGGAAATTGAAGCATTTCGGACGTTTTTAGGCTCAAAAAAAGAAGAAAACAAATAAGTCATGGAAAATCTTACAGGAAACATAACCTGACGGCGTCACGCCTTAATGGTGATGTCGTCACTTAAAGTTTATGAAGTTGGATAAATCACAACGTGACGCTCTAGTGAACTCTTGAGGAATTTGCACCTGACGGCGTCAGGTGTATTTGGAAGTAGGCCATCTAGTATTAAGATAAAGAGAGACGGCCCAGAATACCTTGAAGGTGACGGCGTCAGAACTATACATGACGACGTCAGAAGTAAAGAGTGACGGCGTCAAAAGCTCGATTTGCATAAGAAGAAACCCTAAACGCGGCATTCTGACGACGTCAGGATTTATAACCTGACGCCGTCAGCCTTGTAAATCTATATATACTTTTTCATTTTTCATTCATTGGTTTGTAACTTTGGAGACATAAACCCTAGTACGATTTTTGAGGAATTTTAGGGTTTTCATACCCTCTTTTCTTCCATGTTCAATTGAAGATACGTTTTCTTTTAATCATTCAATATGTCTATGTGTTGTTTGATTACTTGCTTATCTTTTCTTCCTTTTAACATGCTAGCTTAAGTTTATTTGTGTTTGCTTAGATCTAATGAAACCTAGTTATTGATTTTTGATAAGTTGTCTATTGTTTAGTTAATTGACTCGCGTTAGGTTAAGAAAACTGGCTAACCTCCTTTGTGTAACAAGCTTGAACGTCTTAAAAAACGTAATCGGATGTGTACTACAGTTTTATTCATTGTATTTAATGCATGAATAGATGTTAGTGATTCTATGGTAGGATACTAAACGTGTCGTCATAAGAAGAAATTGATATTCATATAGTTGGGGAAGGCTGTACACACCCCACGACTCGCATCAACTAAAACAATTGCATTGTGATATTCAACGAGTCAATAAAAGATAACTAGGGAGTAATTATATTTAAGTAAACACGCTTGTCTCATATAAGAAGTCCATCACGTTTACTTTTCTTGTTATTTATTTTCTTTTTATTAGTTTAAATTAATAGTTTTGGGTTAGTTGATTAGCAACTAATTCCGCCAACTCCTTCAAAAACCGAGATTTTTACTGCTTTCATAAAATATAAAAATACAAAAAGAATCATCCCTTACCTTTATGCTTAAATTGACATGCACTTCAACCTAACGACACTATTCCTCTAGAGAACGATCAATCCCCCGGACATACCTATACTAAACTACAACGACCAGGTACACTGCCTGGAGGATTGCAAGCTTCTCAAGATCCCTTGAGAAGTAAAACTTTTTGTGAGGCCGCAATCCTCACATCAGATATAAAATGCTAATCTCCGTCTTCATTTGGAATGTAAGCGGGCGCAATATGTTCCTTGAGATCATAACGAAGATTGTGATAAGTTAAATGATCTTTTAATTGATAGATCGTACACAATCTTGATTCTCGATCTTGTTGAAGCTCATGGTTTGAAAGTTCATCTTTATGAAAGTTAGGACATATCGCATGTTGTTCATCTTTTAAAATATGATACATGCATACATCATTTTTTTATGTTATCAGGTTGTACCGCTCGAGCAAGATTATTAACTACTGCTCATCTTTTTTTAAAACACCGAATTCTCGTTCTATGTCTTTTATTGCTGCTTCTTGTGCTTTTTTAAACTTTTGTTGTTTGACGTCGTTTAGCATCGAGAGATTGTACGCTTTGACAATGTCGCTTCTTCCAGATATATTTTATCACCAAGATAATACCCAAATGTCTTATAAGTTCATGATTAGTCCAATAGCCCGATACGATGTCTTATACTATCTGTTACAGAGATACAAGGTTCCTAAATGATAAATGACCATCACTTTATAACGCTAACAATCTTTGACGTCGTTTAACAATAGAGACTGATGGAGAACGTTAAGGTCATTGTTCGCACCGAAAACTCTAAATGCATGACAAATCCATAAGTCTTGTGAGGCAGCTGGTTCCAACATAATTATTGTGATCACCTCTCATAAATTGACCTCGCTATTCAGTGGCGCAATTGCCCACCGCCAATGTGTGCATTCAATGTTCCCTAACATTCTAGGAAAACCATGTAACTCTTCGTGTACTCTATCACTCCGTGCAGGTCTTCGAAAATATTCTCTTCCGCATAGTTTAATAACTCACCTACAAAACTTATTCAAACTATCACGAGAAACCTTATCCGACATTTGCAAATACTCATTCTAGGCATCAGGAATACTTCCAAGTGCCAATTGACGAATTGTTGGTATTCAGTTTTGGAACGCCGAAAACCTCAACTAACCCCTAGCATCTTTTGTTTGTTGAAAATATTTCAAACGACTTTCAATATACTAAACAGTTCGTAAGAATAATCATCTACTCACTCGGATTCTTCTTCTAAAAACTTTTTCATCATAAACGGGATTTTCAGCAAAACAGGCAACAACGAGCCGATTGCGTGCACCATAACGATCATGTTTTTTGATAGGATTTCTATATATTTTTTCTGGGTCTTGAACAACCTGCCAATTGTAACTCGTATCTTGTTTTATATACAACACCTCTTGTTTTATTATTTTGGATAGAATAAATTTTCGATTACCGGAAGATGAAGAAATTATTGAAGAAGGTGTAGAAGATGACATTTTTTGAATTTTTTGAGTAGTGAAAGTTTTTGTGGAAAATTACATTGTAAAAATATGGGGTATTTATAAGAAAAGGGAGTTTAAAAAAGAAAAAAAATGAATTAGTAAATGTGTTTGACCAACCAAAGGTTGAATTTTCTTGGAAAACAAAAGTTTTTGGAGCGGGACTTAGTCCCGAAAAGGAATAAAATTGCATAGTCCTGAAAGGTGGGGTTCTGTGTTCCTTCGCTTCCTGAAAGAGGGAAGACCCTCTTCCTCTTCTTTCATTAGCCCACACCCTTAACACTGATAAGCTCTATAAAAATAATGACATTCTTTCAATATTAGGTTGCATGTGCACCATGAGAAAAAAAAAAGCAACAAGAAGAAAAATCTCACCACTTCTCTTGGCATGAAGATACGGGAAAAAGAAGAAATCTCACGTCAGGGTTTAGTCCCAAAAGAAAATAGAGAGAGATAAATGTTTGGAGGAAAGATAAAATATAATTTATGGATACTGTTAATGAGTGTATTTATGTGGAGTATTTTTTAAATGATAAAAAAAGGATAACTTAAGGGGAAAAGAGAAAAGTTGTTTCAATTAGGGATGAGCATTTCAACCAGAATCTCGAAACCGAACCAGAACCGTACCGATTCCCGATATACGGTATAGTAACGGGACTACGAAATAAGGTGAAAAAAATCGGGACCACTAATTCGGTACGGGACTGGTACCAAATTGGGAAATTCCCAAAAAAAACGGGGAAAACCTGATTTCCCGGTACCAGTACCGGTACCGATATCCGAATCCCGTTCGGTACGGTACCGGTACCACTAATTTATGCTCGGGAAAAATTCGGTACCACTAATTCGGTACGGGATCGGTACGGGACCGGTACCGTGCACATCCCTAGTTTCAATGGTTGAGGGAAAAATATAATAATTGTCTATTGGTGACGTGAACTTGATGTGGCGAGAGGAAAATAAACATATCCATAGATGGAACCAATGACAGCTCAAATATGCATCAATTAACGTTTTCTTGTTCCTCAACAATGATACACTAAGTGTGGAGGGCGTGGCGAAGAAAAACTTTCACCGCAACCTCGACACTTACTAAATCATTGGTGATGACAAAAAAAAGCATGAATTGATGCATACTTAATGTGCATATTGGTTCCAACCACATATATATTATTTTACCAGACTAGTCATGAACACCCGTGCGTTGCACCGGGCTGTATGTAAGTGTTCATAGTGTATTCTTCGGCCCTTATTTTACTGTTATATAAGTTGTTATGATAGCACACCTTTTCTAAAATAGTTTATTGACGTGTTATATTGGGTACTTATTTAAGCTCTTTTATTTGATACTTTGAACTTTGTGTATGTCATGGGCTTTTTTTTTATTTTTTTTTACCTAAAACGTAAAGTGCAAGGGTTTATTTTGTTATATTTGAAAATTTTTCTTTGAATGATGCACATGGGCTGTATAGAAGTTTTCATAGATTTAAAATACGTGCGATACACATGGGCTGTATAGAAGTTTTCATAGCGTAATATTCAGCATTTATTTTCGTCATTTTATATTTATGTTGTCATGGTGCCACACTGTAACACCCCCATTTTCATGTTTCGCAGCGGATTTAGGGTTGGGGTATTACTTCATGGAATCACAATTACAGTAATAGAAAATGACTAAGAGACGTTTTTATAAATAATTTATCATTCATTAAAATATCAGAGTTTTATCAAGATGAGGTCCCGTGAATCTAAGTGTGAAATAGTGTTTGAATGATAACAAGGTTGAAAGTCCTCCAAGTTCAGTGCCGCTTCCTGCCATAGCTCCGTAACGGCTATATAACTAGGACACATGCTTAAAGAGTCAACACTAGGTGTTGAGTGAGAGTCATAGGTTTAAGTAGTAGTAGTGTGAATACAAGTTTAGTAAAGCATGGGCTACGTTGTTATACACCAATGTAAAGTAGTGGAAACCGTATTTAAACAGTTTGTATCTGTCAGTATTGTATGATCAGTACAATACTGAATTGCACTAAGCTCATGAAACGGTACTAACAGTCCAGGTCATGGGGGCTGCAGACCCAACCATGAGGGGATAGGAAGGATAACTTACCAAAGTTAATCCTTAGGGTTTCAAGTATAGTACTTATTGGTACCCTCACTGAAAGAGAGCTATCAACGGGAGTTGTCAAACTCCAATATATCTATCAACTATACTCGCGTTCGCTTGTGTAAAATATCATAAACGATTATGGCTCATGAATTTTAGTTATGTAGAGGTGGCAGATAGTGGGACTCGTGCAATAACCAAAGAAAAAGACTTGTATTTGGTTTAAAGAAAAGCAAGTAGCATGTATCCCCCTCACAGGGTTTGTAAAGCATTTAGAAAGCGTTTAAAAGGTGTGAGGCTATGAAAAATCACCTGGGCTTAGGGAGATGTGATTGATGTTATAAGTGACTCGGAGACTAGACTGCCTACTCACGTATCCCGGGGTTTGTTGGTGTGGATGTATGTCAAGCTTTAGTTATCTTATTTTATGTTTTCTCAAGTAATCATTCTTAGGCTTTTTAGTTTAGTTTTAACATAACACCGTTAGGCCATCATAATCCAGAATTATATAAGACTCCTCACATGAAGCTCCCTAATATTGTATTATGTTATCAACATAATACCGTTCGGGCCATCATAATTTAGAAGTATATAACCCTCACATGAAGTTCCCTAGTATTGTGTATGTTGTTAAGTATTTTAGGTTATAACATAACACCGTTCGGGCCATCACGATTCGGAAGTATAAGACTCCTCACATGAAGCTCCCTACTATTGTATTATGCGGCCAACATAATACCGTTCGGGCCATCATAATTCAGAAGTTAATACTCCTCACATGAAGTTCCCTACTAATGTGTCATGTTATTAAGTACTAGTCTTAAATATAATGTATCACCGTTCGGGCCATCATAACTCAGAAGTATATGCAATAATCGTTTGAGGAGCCAGGGCACTTTAAATCGTAAACCCAGCAAACTCGTCAAAATGAAATATCCACATGATACTCCTCTCATGAAGCTCCCTACTATTGTGACACATCACATAAAAAGATAGCACTGTTATTTATTAAGCAAATGTTTCATTTTATACCCTTATAGTTTGTATATTTTACAATTTCTACCCTAAACTTATAAACTTATATCATTTAGGCATATAACTATCTAAATTCTACACAATTAGTCCCTATACTTCTATATTTTGAGGAAATGGCAGAAATGACCCTTGGACTTATAAGTTTTCAAGATTTACCATTTATACCCTTAACTTTCTAATGCTTGCAAAACTAGTCCTTATATGTTTATAACTATTTTACTTTTTATCCTAAGGTTATATAACTTTGCAAAAAGGGTCCTTANTATATTTACAATTTCTACCCTAAACTTATAAACTTATATCATTTAGGCATATAACTATCTAAATTCTACACAATTAGTCCCTATACTTCTATATTTTGAGGAAATGGCAGAAATGACCCTTAGACTTATAAGTTTTAAATATTTACCATTTATACCCTTAACTTTTTAATGTTTGCAAAACTAGTCCTTATATGTTTATAACTATTTTACTTTTTATCCTAAGGTTATATAACTTTGCAAAAAGGGTCCTTATACTTATAACTTCTAAGAAATGTCAAAAACAGTCCCTATACTTAATAATTTTAGAAATTTACCATATATACCCATATGCATGAAAACTATTGCAAAACTAGTCCTTTTTCCATGCAAATTGTATTTTAATGAGTTAACTAAGTTTTCTAGATTATGTTTAGTTAATATATACTTAATTAAGTCTCCTAAATCAGATTATATAACATAATGAGGCAATTTAGCACATAAACACATAATTACCTATAATTAGGGTTTTAAAATGATAACTCCTAAATGAAAATGGTCAAGGCTTATCTAAGGGTTCTAAGGCATATCTTCGGTGTCCTATATCAGTACTAAGGCTATTAGAATCAAAGTGGAGGCTTACCTAGGTTGGGGGAGGCTTAACGTGAAGACTAGGGTTTTCTAAGCAAAAACTAGGACTCGACAAGGACTAGGGCTATACCACTCGACTCCTACTGGTCTTAGGGTGAGAGTTTGGGGGTATTTATAGTGTAACGGGTGGTATAGGTGTCAAAATGGGTCGCTAGGTGTCAAGGAGGGGGGAGGTCGACTCATGACAGCTAGGGGGTGATGTTTTGAGTCTAAGGGATGACTAAGGACTGCTATATACTATCTAGGGGGTGGAGAGGCGGTTATAGGGTGTTTGTGGTGTATAATGCACCGTGGGCTGAAGTAGCTTACTAGGTGGTGATGCACCACCTTGTGTGGTGTGTGATAGGGTTATAGGTAACCTACTTGAGGTGCTTAAGGTGCTAGGGTAATTGATTGGGTAGTTTGGAGTGTTATAGTAGCTTAGTTTAGGTGTTAGGTTTAGTTTTAGCCTAGTTTTGCTTAGTGAGTGATTAGGGTTTTTCCTAGGGTTTAGTGCCTAGATTAGGGTCCTATGAGTGTATAGTGACTAATCCTAAGTCCTAAGAGGCTTATACTAAGTGGTGGTAGTTTATGGGAAAGATTTGGGATAGTTTAGACCTAGTTCCGGGAAGTTATGACCTAGTTATGGTTTTGTGCATAGGGGACTTGTACCTAAGTTCTATGCGGTTGTACTAAGGTCTAAGGGTGCTAAGGTATCCTATTGTTCCTAAGGTAACTCATACATAAGCCTTGAACACTTTCAAACTAGTTCAGATAAGCAATCAGGGTTTTGTAAACACATAGGCCAAATTAGGGTTTATTAGAGTTTTGTGATGAGTTTAGTGTGTTAGATTGATAGATTACTTATTGTGGTAGTGTTGTGATCTTATACTTGACATACCAGGAGTTTATAGGATGTGAATGTAGAGATCTTTGGCTTGTGTGGATACGTGAGCATGTTTAGAGAGTCATGCAAGTAGTGAATCCACATAAAAAGCAAAAATTTGCCTGTGAAATACCTGATATAGGTATTTATAGTGGGAATGATAGTGATGAGATTTTGTGGGTTGCTACAGTCTTACCCCCATAGAAGAAATCTCGTCCCGAGATTTAGTTAGACGTAGGAGTAGGGGATAACGAAAGAGCGGAATGGAAGGGTAGGAATAGGTAGAGTGGGAAAAGGACGGAGTATAGGATTAAACGGTAGAGTGAGGAAAGATAGAGGAATAGGATACCTGGAAGGATGGTATCCTAATGAGGATTTGATTTACTAGATTCCCGCGAAGTTTGTTTTCCCCATAAGGTTCTTGGTATATTCCCTAAGGAATTTTCTAGTTTCCTAAAGATAGTTTTAAAATCTAGGGGTGGTATTCTTGACCTAATTGGTGAAGGAAATTCTAAAAGGGGAGAAGGGCTAGACGGGATAGGTGATCCTATAACTAGAGGTTTGTCACTATTTCTAGGTGAAGTTCTAGGTCTAGTTTTTCGACCTAAGTTGTCTATCTTATATCCTAGGTACTTAAAACCAGGTAGGGTAATATCCATAGTGTTTTCCGAGTGGAATTCTAATGTGTAACCTAAGGTGTGTCAATTCCTAAGTATAGGTAGACTAAAATCCTCGAATGTCTTATTCCTAGTTATAACTAGTAACCTCAAGTTCTAAGCCTAGGTTTTATAAAATTTAGGGTAGGCTCGGGGTATCCTAAAGGTATATTATTCCTAGGGGTTTCTAAATCCTTATACTACATGACTTTGAGGATAGTGTGTGGAAAATCCTAATAAGGGGTAGGTCACTTATGAAACTAAGTGTGGGTAAACTATAACCTCAAAATGGTTTGTTCCTATTTCCTGTCCTATTACTAAACTAGATACTAAAGGCTTAAGGTTCTAGGTTCTAAAGGCTTGTTCCTATCTCGTTAGTAAACTACCAACCCTATCTAATCCTTTGTTATTCTTAAGTTTCCTATATTGTATTCTAAAGGTTTCTAATCTAATTCTAATATCCTCGATACTAAGTATAATTCTTATCTTAAACTAAATCCTATCTTATAGGGATGTCTTTTCTAGTTTCTACCTATCGGGGTTCTAGTTCGGTTTCTAACCTAAATAAACCTCAAAGATTCCTAATCTTATTTTCTATTTTCTCAAGGGTTTCTTAGATAGTCTATCTCAGTGATCTAAGGTATTCTATACATAGGCTTAAGTTTTCTAAGAATATCCTAAAGTTATTTCTAACCTCAAATACGGGAATCCTAGGGTGTGTAATACGGGTTTTACTAAGAGGGAAAACTACTTCGGGAATCATAGTGATCTAAGGGAGTAGGAAGTAAAGAGGGGAGGATAGGAGTATGCTCGTATATGATACTATTATATACTTGCATATAGGAGTAGTTAGGGGAAGGCTCTCTAACTAGGGGAAACTAAGAAGTTTTGGAGGAATGGGGATTAGAGACGGAGGAAGAGTAGTTTAAGGAGGAGTAGTAACTCATGTCATACAATGTCATGAGATCATAACCACAATAGGTCATAAATAACTTTTCATAATCAAAAGTTTAACAAGTATCACTATTTATGCCATATGTGATTAGGAACGATAGAGGTTTTGGGCAAATTGTCGGGTATGAAAAAGGAAGGGAAGTTTTTGTGGAAAAGGTAAATATAGGGAGTGGATTTATTTATCGGAGCCCACTTTATCAGCACTTACTAACTACCTAAAGGGTAATATCCTAGGTTTATCCTCATAATGTCTAAAGTTCAAGAACAATATTCCTAAGGAATATTTTTCTATCTTATGAGGTGTTGGGTTCTAAGGTGTCGAAATTATCTAACCTAAATTCTTAGGGGTTATAAGTAATACATACCCAATAGTATTACTTATAGGGTATTCTAAAACCTCGAGTAGATTATAACAAGTACCTAACTTGTTATATTTCTTAAGGGTGGATAATTTCCTAAGGTTCGGGGTATCTTAAAGTATCCTAATAGGGTTTCTATCCTCGAAAGTACTTAAGGGTTTATGACTAAGACAAAGTATCCTAACTTATCTTATAGGCATCCTATTTAGTACCATTATATATAGTACATATCCTAAGATGGAATTCTAACCTAAAGTTTGATGGTTTCTCCTAATATTTAAGGGCTAGAGTCAGAAGGGTTTCCTATATCTAAGTGAGTAAGTGGTTGGTTATCATCTATTATCTTTTCTAGGGCATAAATCCTATTGGGTTACTACCTAATTATTGCTATGACCTTTTTCTATCTTCAATAAAAGGTCAATAAAGATTTTTCCTAAACTATTCAGGATATTCTAAACCTGATCTTCCTAGTGTTCTAAGTGTGTCCTATGGGAATCTCCTCCAACCTCAAATTTCCAAGATGAGGTGGGAAGGTTTGTGGGAATATAGGGAGATACTAAGGTATAGGGTGGTCTCCTAAATGTGCTAGGTTTACTACTAGGTAAGTGCGATAAAAGATAAGTGGGTCTCCTAAAGAGTCGGGAAATAGTGTTTTGAGGGATAATCTGGTACATTCGGAGAGGAAAGAGCATTCTCCGTATGTAAACTAGATGAGACGGGGGTAGAGTAGTAGGGTGTAGACATAGCTAGATAATAATAGAAATGATATGCAGCATTTAGCAGTTAAGCAGTTAAGTACTATGCTAACCTGTAGCCTATCTTGTTAAGAGGATGGCAGTGGCACTGAGGACTTTCTCGGGCTTAAGAAAAGTAGTTGTAGTTTAGGTTTTGACCTTGTTCTCTACAACTGAGGCTCTGATAACAATCTGTAACACCCCCATTTTCAGGTTTTGCAGCGGATTTAGGGTTGGGGTATAAATTCATGGAATCACAGTTATAGTAATAGAAAACGACTCGAAAAGAGACGTTTTTATAAATAAGTTATCATTCATTAAAATATTAGAGTTTTATCAAGATGAGGTCCCGTGAATCTAAGTGTGAAATAGTGTTTGAATGATAACAAGGTTGAAAGTCCTCCAAGTTCAGTGCCGCTTCCTGCCATAGCTCCGCAACGACTGTATAACTAGGACACATGCTTAAAGAGGTGTTGAGTGAGTGTCATAGGTTTAAGTAGTAGTAGTGTGAATACAAGTTTAGTAAAGCATGGGATACGTTGTTATACACCCATGTAAAGTAGTGGAAACCGTATTTAAACAGTTTGTATCTGTCAGTATTGTATGATCAGTACAATACTGAAGACAGAGGTGTTATTGCACTAAGCTCATGAAACCGTACTAACAGTCCGGGTCATGGGGGCTGCAGACCCAACCATGAGGGGATAGGAAGGATAACTTGCCAAAGTTAATCCTTAGGGTTTCAAGTATAGTACTTATTGGTACCCTCCCTAAAAGAGAGCTACCAACGGGAGTTGTCAAACTCCAATAGATCTATCAACTATACTCGCGTTCGCTTGTGTAAAATATCGCAAACGATTATGGCTCATGAATTTTAGTTATGTAGAGGTGGCAGATAGTGGGACTCGTGCAATAACCAAAGAAAAAGACTTGTATTTGGTTTAAAGAAAAGCAAGTAAAATGTATCCCCCTCACAGGGTTTGTAAAGCATTTAGAAAGCGTTTAAAAGGTGTGAGGCTATGAAAACTCACCTGGGCTTAGGGAGATGTGATTGATGTTATAAGTGACTTGGAGACTAGACTGCCTACTCACGTATCCCGGGGTTGTTGGCGTGGATGTCTGTCAAGCTTTAGTTATCTTATTTTATGTTTTCTCAAGTAATCATACTTAGGCTTTTTAGTTTAGTTTTAACATAACACCGTTCAGGCCATCATAATCCAGAATTATATAAGACTCCTCACATGAAGCTCCCTAGTATTGTATTATGTTATCAACATAATACCGTTCGGGCCATCATAATTCAGAAGTATATAACCCTCACATGAAGTTCACTAGCATTGTGTATGTTGTTAAATATTTTAGGTTATAACATAATACCGTTCGGGCCATCACAATTCAGAAGTATAAGACTCCTCACATGAAGCTCCCTACTATTGTATTATGCGGCCAACATAATACCGTTCGGGCCATCATAATTCAGAAGTTAATACTCCTCACATGAAGTTACCTACTATTGTGTCATGTTATTAAGTACTAGTCTTAAATATAATGTATCACCGTTAGGGCCATCATAACTCAGAAGTATATGCAATAATCGTTTGAGGAGCCAGGGCACTTTAAATCGTAAACCCAGCAAACTCGTCAAAACGAAATATTCACATGATACACCTCGCTTGAAGATCCCTACTATTGTGACACATCACATAAAAAGATAGCACTTTTATTTATTAAGCAAATGTTTCATTTTATACCCTTATAGTTTGCATATTTACAATTTCTACCCTAAACTTATAAACTTATATCATTTAGGCATATAACTATCTAAATTCTACACAATTAGTCCCTATACTTCTATATTTTGAGGAAATGGCAGAAATGACCCTTAGACTTATAAGTTTTAAATATTTACCATTTATACCCTTAACTTTTTAATGTTTGCAAAACTAGTCCTTATATGTTTATAACTATTTTACTTTTTATCCTAAGGTTATATAACTTTGCAAAAAGGGTCCTTATACTTATAACTTCTAAGAAATGTCAAAAACAGTCCCTATACTTAATAATTTTAGAAATTTACCATATATACCCATATGCATGAAAACTATTGCAAAACTAGTCCTTTTTCCATGCAAATTGTATTTTAATGAGTTAACTAAGTTTTCTAGATTATGTTTAGTTAATATATACTTAATTAAGTCTCCTAAATCAGATTATATAACATAATGAGGCAATTTAGCACATAAACACATAATTACCTATAATTAGGGTTTTAAAATGATAACTCCTAAATGAAAATGGTCAAGGCTTATCTAAGGGTTCTAAGGCATATCTTCGGTGTCCTATATCAGTACTAAGGCTATTAGAATCAAAGTGGAGGCTTACCTAGGTTGGGGGAGGCTTAACGTGAAGACTAGGGTTTTCTAAGCAAAAACTAGGACTCGACAAGGACTAGGGCTATACCACTCGACTCCTACTGGTCTTAGGGTGAGAGTTTGGGGGTATTTATAGTGTAACGGGTGGTATAGGTGTCAAAATGGGTCGCTAGGTGTCAAGGAGGGGGGAGGTCGACTCATGACAGCTAGGGGGTGATGTTTTGAGTCTAAGGGATGACTAAGGACTGCTATATACTATCTAGGGGGTGGAGAGGCGGTTATAGGGTGTTTGTGGTGTATAATGCACCGTGGGCTGAAGTAGCTTACTAGGTGGTGATGCACCACCTTGTGTGGTGTGTGATAGGGTTATAGGTAACCTACTTGAGGTGCTTTCGTAGTTATGATTTTGTGCTTAGGAGACTTGTACCTATGTTCTATGGGGTTGTATTAAGGTCTAAGGGTGCTAAGGTATCCTATTGTTCCTAAGGTAACTCATACATAAGCCTTGAACACTTTCAAACTAGTTCAGATAAGCAATTAGGGTTTTGTAAACACATAGGCCTAATTAGGGTTTATTAAGGTTTTGTGATGAGTTTAGTGTGTTAGATTGATAGATTACTTATTGTGGTAGTGTTGTGATCTTATAATTGACATACCAGGAGTTTATAGGATGTGAATGTAGAGATCTTTGGCTTGTGTGGATAAGTGAACAGGTCTAGAGAGTCATGCAAGCAGTGAATGCACATAAAAAGCAAAAATTTACCTGTGAAATACCCGATATAGGTATTTATAGTGGGAATGATAGTGATGAGATTTTGTGGGTTGCTACACACACATTGTTAAGCTTTATACGTATTTAAAATACTTTAAAAGTTGCACATGGGCTGTATATAAGTTTTTATAGCTTAATATCCGGCACTTATTTTCGTCATTATATATCTAAGTTGTGATGGTATCACATTTATAAGCTTGACACACATTTAAAATAGTTTATTGACATTAAAAGAGTATATGTGAAGAGACTTTTTTCAAGATGTTACATTAAAAAGAGTCTCTTCACATGTAATTTTTTAATATGTATAAGTTACATAAATTATTTTAAATATGAAGCGATGACATTAATGTTGGAGACCTTTTATATTCCTCCCCGTGCGATGCACACAAGTTTGGACTGCCTCAGGACCCATGCAATGCACACATGTTGGATCTAATTGTTTTTTTTCGTAATTTTCGGTTCATGCTTGAAACTCTCATTTTTTGTGAAAGACGGACTTCGTTGTTCAAATAAATTACATTATTAAAAGCGAACTATAAAACAAACTTCCTTTTTAACAAAACTATAAAAACATAAAACATTAAAGTAATTAGTATATCTTCAAGAGTATAAATTATAACTCGCATAATAAAAAATTAGATCCAATGACCTAAGTTCGAATCATAAACCCGCTCCAATCAATCAATACCCGACATTTAACTAAACACAATTTTCTTCTCCTTTATATACTTCTTCGGTTTATAAGATTCTCATTGTTAAGATGATAGTGTGAAGATATTTTTATTATATAAGGAGTACTACCATTTTCTATATGTAACATCAACTTAATTTACACGGTCATATCAAATATCAAAGTCACGCAATATTCCAAGACGTTTAATTAAGAAAGTGGCATTAACACACTGCAAGACAAAAAACTACATTAAGAGCAAAAATATTAAAATGCACCAAAAATATTCCAAGACGTCACATTATTTTCAATAAACTTACTTGCTAACGAATCAATAGTATTAGCCCGTTTATCGGTATTACATGAAGTAAAATATTGCATGTTTAATTTGTAACGTACTATTAATATGAATGCCAAGTATTCATTCCACAAGTGGCCGTAGCGTTGTTCTTGTTGTTGTTGTTGTTGTTGTTGTTGTTGTTGTTGTTGTTGTTGTTGTTGTTGTTGTTGTTGTTGTTGTCTTTGTCGTTGTTGTTCATTGGCCCTTTGCATGTTTTGTTCTTGATATAATTTTTGTGACTTCTCGATCTCTTTCTTTAATGCTTCTTGACGCGCTGCAAAAAACAATTAGATATAGTTGATCGTTAGAACTTAAATACAATTAATCAATATATTGCATTTTTTATCAAAGTGAAAATGTTCATGCATGTTCCACTTAATTGATAAGACAACGATGTGTAAGATCTCTTAAACCATTAGAGAAGATGATGTTACTACCAAACCTCCTAAGCACCATCTTTATGTCCTACATTGTTACACACACAAAACACACGTGAAATTTACATAAAACAATATAAATCAATATGCTAAATAAGTAAGACGATATGATGCTTACTTTACCACCATAATAAGTTGTAGACCAATGTGCACGCGGTGTGGAGGAAGTTGTGGTTTGATGTGTGTGATTTTTGACACATTATATAGTTGATAAAATATTTGTAACTCATGGACGGGGAGGTAAAAAGACTAACCACTAATTGGTGTGTTTAATTTATGCATTCATGACATTTTTGGTTTGTATTCTTTGAGGTTTAGATTACTTCTTGCATTAATGTAATCCTTAGGGTTTCAAGTATAGTACTTATTGGTACCCTCACTGAAAGAGAGCTACCAACGGGAGTTGTCAAACTCCAATATATCTATCAACTATACTCGCGTTCGCTTGTGTAAAATATCACAAACGATTATGGCTCATGAATTTTAGTTATGTAGAGGTGGCAGATAGTGGCACTCGTGCAATAACCAAAGAAAAAGACTTGTATTTGGTTTAAATAAAAGCAAGTAGCATGTATCCCCCTCACAGGGTTTGTAAAGCATTTAGAAAGCGTTTAAAAGGTGTGAGGCTATGAAAAATCACCTGGGCTTAGGGAGATGTGATTGATGTTATAAGTGACTCGGAGACTAGACTGCCTACTCACGTATCCCGGGGTTTGTTGGTGTGGATGTATGTCAAGCTTTAGTTATCTTATTTTATGTTTTCTCAAGTAATCATTCTTAGGGTTTTTAGTTTAGTTTTAACATAACACCGTTAGGCCATCATAATCCAGAATTATATAAGACTCCTCACATGAAGCTCCCTAATATTGTATTATGTTATCAACATAATACCGTTCGGGCCATCATAATTCAGAAGTATATAACCCTCACATGAAGTTCCCTAGTATTGTGTATGTTGTTAAGTACTAGTATTAAATATAATGTATCACCGTTCGGGCCATCATAACTCAGAAGTATATGCAATAATCGTTTGAGGAGCCAGGGCACTTTAAATCGTAAACCCAGCAAACTCGTCAAAACGAAATATCCACATGATACTCCTCGCATGAAGCTCCCTACTATTGTGACACATCACATAAAAAGATAGCACTTTTATTTATTAAGCAAATGTTTCATTTTATACCCTTATAGTTTGTATATTTACAATTTCTACCCTAAACTTATAAACTTATATCATTTAGGCATATAACTATCTAAATTCTACACAATTAGTCCCTATACTTCTATATTTTGAGGAAATGGCAGAAATGACCCTTGGACTTATAAGTTTTCAAGATTTACCATTTATACCCTTAACTTTCTAATGCTTGCAAAACTAGTCCTTATATGTTTATAACTATTTTACTTTTTATCCTAAGGTTATATAACTTTGCAAAAAGGGTCCTTATACTTATAACTTCTAAGAAATGTCAAAAACAGTCCCTATACTTAATATTTTTATAAATTTACCATATATACCCCTATGCATGAAAACTATTGCAAAACTAGTCCTTTTTACATGCAAATTGTATTTTAATGAGTTAACTAAGTTTCCTAGCTTATGTTTAGTTAATATATACTTAACTAAGTCTCCTAAATCAGATTATATAACATAATGAGGCAATTTAGCACATAAACACATAATTACCTATAATTAAGGTTTTAAAATGATAACTCCTAAATGAAAATGGTCAAGGCTTATCTAAGGGTTCCAAGGCATATCTTCGGTGTCCTATATCAGTACTAAGGCTATTAGAATCAAAGTGGAGGCTTACCTAGGTTGGGGGAGGCTTAACGTGAAGACTAGGGTTTTCTAAGCTAAAACTAGGACTCGACAAGGACTAGGGCTATACCACTCGACTCCTACTGGTCTTAGGGACTTAGTACAACTTTTCTCCATATTGTTTTCACAACCACAATAGCTTAGATTTTTATTTATTTTAATTTGCATAAGTAGTAAACTTGGGTTAGTTGACTAGCAACTAATTCCGCCCTTCCTCTAAAAACCGAGATTTTACTTGCTTTCTATAAAATATAAAAATACAAAAAGAATCTTCCTTCCACCCTTAGACCTATTAGAGTAGTTTTTCTATCCTAACGAATACTATTCCCTGTGAGAGAACGATCAATCCCCCATACTTACCACTATCCTATACTACATCGGTCAGGTATACTGCCTGGTGGGGTTGTAAGCCTCTTGAGATCCCTTGAGAGGTAAAACCTGTTGTAAGGTCACAAAACCACACATCATTAAGTTACTTGCTTGGGTAGTTTGGGGTGTTATAGTAGCTTAGTTTATGTGTTAGGTTTAGTTTTAGCCTAGTTTTGCTTAGTGAGTGATTAGAGTTTTTACTAGGGTTTAGTGCCTAGATTAGGGTCCTATGAGTGTATAGTGACTAATCCTAAGTCCTAAGAGGCTTATACTAAGTGGTGGTAGCTATGGGAAAGATTTGGGATAGTTTAGACCTAGTTCCGGGAAGTTATGACCTAGTTATGGTTTTGTGCTTAGGAGACTTGTACCTATGTTCTATGGGGTTGTATTAAGGTCTAAGGGTGCTAAGGTATCCTATTGTTCCTAAGGTAACTCATACATAAGCCTTGAACACTTTCAAACTAGTTCAGATAAGCAATTAGGGTTTTGTAAACACATAGGCCTAATTAGGGTTTATTAAGGTTTTGTGATGAGTTTAGTGTGTTAGATTGATAGATTACTTATTGTGGTAGTGTTGTGATCTTATACTTGACATACCAGGAGTTTATAGGATGTGAATGTAGAGATCTTTGGCTTGTGTGGATAAGTGAACAGGTCTAGAGAGTCATGCAAGCAGTGAATGCACATAAAAAGCAAAAATTTACCTGTGAAATACCTGATATAGGTATTTATAGTGGGAATGATAGTGATGAGATTTTGTGGGTTGCTACACACACATTGTTAAGCTTTATACGTATTTAAAATACTTTAAAAGTTGCACATGGGCTGTATATAAGTTTTTATAGCGTAATATTCGGCACTTATTTTCGTCATTATATATCTAAGTTGTGATGGTATCACATTTATAAGCTTGACACACATTTAAAATAGTTTATTGACATTAAAAGAGTATATGTGAAGAGACTTTTTTCAAGATGTTACATTGAAAAGAGTCTCTTCACATGTAATTTTTTAATATGTATAAGTTACATAAATTATTTTAAATATGAAGCGATGACATTAATGTTGGAGACCTTTTATATTCCTCCCCGTGCGATGCACACAGGTTTGGACTGCCTCAGGACCCATGCAATGCACACATGTTGGATCTAATTGTTTTTTTTCGTAATGTTCGGGAGTAATTTTCAGTTCATGCTTGAAACTCTCATTTTTTGTGAAAGACGGACTTCGTTTTTCAAATAAATTACATTATTAAAAGCGAACTATAAAACAAACTTCCTTTTTAACAAAACTATAAAAACATAAAACATTAAAGTAATTAGTATATCTTCAAGAGTATAAATTATAACTCGTATAATAAAAAATTAGATCCAATGACCTAAGTTCGAATCATAAACCCGCTCCAATCAATCAATAGACCCGACATTTAACTAAACACAATTTTCTTCTCCTTTATATACTTCTTCGATTTAGAAGATTCTCATTGTTAAGATGATAGTGTGAAGATATTTTTATTATATAAGGAGTACTACCATTTTCTATATTTAACATTAACATAATTTACACGGTCATATCAAATATCAAAGTCACGCAATATTCCAAGACGTTTAATTAAGAAAGTGGCATTAACACACTGCAAGACAAAAAACTACATTAAGAGCAAAAATATTAAAATGCACCAACAAAGTGTAGTAATAATTATTGACTAAAAATTGAATGTTCGTCACATTATTTTCAATAAACTTACTTGCTAACGAATCAATAGTATTAGCCCGTTTATCGGTATTACATGAAGTAAAATATTGCATGTTTAATTTGTAACGTACTATTAATATGAATGCTAAGTATTCATTCCACAGGTGGTCGTAGCGTTGTTCTTGTTGTTGTTGTTGTCTTTGTCATTGTTGTTCATCGGCCCTTTGCATGTTTTGTTCTTGATATAATTTTTGTAACTTCTCGATCTCTTTCTTTAATGCTTCTTGACGCGCTGCAAAAAACAATTAGATATAGTTGATCGTTAGAACTTAAATACAATTAATCAATATATTCATTTTTTTTATCAAAGTGAAAATGTTCATGCATGTTCCACTTAATTGATAAGACAACGATGTGTAAGATCTCTTAAACCATTAGAGAAGATGATGTTACTACCAAACCTCCTAAGCACCATCTTTATGTCCTACATTGTTACACACACAAAACACACGTGAAATTTACATAAAACAATATAAATCAATATGCTAAATAAGTAAGACGATATGATGCTTACTTTACCACCATAATAAGTTATAGACCAATGTGCACGCGGTGTGGAGGAAGTTGTGGTTTGTTGTGTGTGATTTTTGACACATTATATAGTTGATAAAATATTTGTAACTCATGGACGGGGAGGTAAAAAGACTAACCACTAATTGGTGTGTTTAATTTATGCATTCATGACATTTTTGGTTTGTATTCTTTGAGGTTTAGATTACTTCTTGCATTAATGAATTACATTCGATATTAAGCACCTCACTCAATATTAGGCACTAAATGTATAGGTCATATATACTTAACACTTAAGCATGAAACTTAAACCAAGATACTTACACATGAAGCCTTCACATATCACAATCAATTCATGAAACATTTATTAAGACCCCTTTACATTTATAAGACTACTTTTAGTATATAAGATGTGCCCAACAAATCGGGTCCCGGACACCCATTCCTGATTTTCCACTTTATAAGTTTATGGTTAATTTTGACGTTTTCATATTTTCTTTTAGTTACAATGTTTAAATTCATTTTTAGGGTAACTATGCGTTTTCTTACTTTCTTCACAATCTATCTAACCTTATGCATATAGGTTTCATGATAAAAGTTTAATATAAATCTCATATTTGTCGTAGATTAAATGAACCAATTTTGATCATTCATTTTTTTGATAAAAAAAAAAGAAAAGAAAAAGAATTACTTTAAAAAAAATTAAATATCTCGTAAACCGTTAGTCGGTACGCGAAAAAAATCATACCATCGCGACGAGAATTAAATTATCGTTCTATAGATATACACTTCTATATACTTTCGATGATTTTTTTTTTCTTTTTTTTTCCAAAATTTCCGCCCAGAAAATCACACGTGATTTGTGAAAATCACATATGATTTGATTTTTACAAATCACGTGTGATTTTTCTGAGCAGAAATTTTGAAAAAAAAAATCGTGAAGAAGTGCATATCTGTAGATAGATAATTTAATTCTCGTCGCGATGATGTATTTTTGTAGCTCGAAGATTTACCGTTTACAAAATATGTTGTTTTAAAAAAAAAGGTAAAAAATGGTTTTTTTTTTTTTTTTTTTTTTTTTTTTTTTTTTTTTTTTTTTTAAGTAAAAAAAAAAAAAAAAAAAGTTGAACGTAGAAGAGTGGGATCAATATAGATCTCATATCTGTGATAGAATCAAAGAAACAATCTTAGCCATTCATTTTAATCTTAATTAATAAAAAAAAAAAAAAAAAAAAAAACCATTTACCTTTTTTTTTAAAACAACATATTTGTAAACGGTAAATCTTCGACTACAAAAATACATCATCGCGACGAGAATTAAATTATCTATCTACAGATATGCACTTCTTCACGATTTTTTTTTCAAATTTCTGCTCAGAAAAACACACGTGAATTGTAAAAATCAAATCATATGTGATTTTCACAAATCACGTGTGATTTTCTGGGCGAAATTTTGA
>LBNU01005902.1:22468-40189 GCA_014162995.1 Artemisia annua | reverse complement strand
TTCGTCGAAAGTATATAACAATGCATATCTATAGAAAGATCATTTAATTCTCGTCGCGATGGTATTTTTTTTGTAGCTTGAAGATTTACCGTTTGCAAGATATGTTGTTTTGAAAAAAAAGGTGGAAAGTATAAATGGATGGTTATGATTGGTTGATAGGTTCTATGGCATGCATGGGTTCTTCATGGATCTCAACTCATGGGCTGTTTAGTAGTCTTTTATATCAAAAATCCCATATAACAAATGTTAAATCTTTATCATATTTATTTACCAAAAAATCTACAAAGAAATTGTAACGTCACTCATATCAGTTACCCTCCCTTTGCCCTCTTTCTTTTGCTTTATATCCGGTGGCGGTTCACGTTCATCAGTCATCACAAAAAAAAAAAGAAAAAAAGAAAAAGAAAAAAAAAAGTTTGGTGTTTTCATTGAATCATTGTTTCATTGTTTATCAGTTTATGCAACATCTTGAGGAATCTTTTAAGACAAACTATTTCCTATGTGTTGTTGATAAGGCAATTGTTTCACTTAATAGTAGGTTTGAGCAATATCAAGAGTATGAAAAAAATTTTGAATTTTTGTTTACTTCTGACAAGTTACGGTCATTAGAAGATAATGATTTAAGATCTTGTTGCCTACGTCTTGAGGCTGCGCTAAACCACGATGAGGTATATGATATTGATGGAACCGACTTATATGTGGAGTTGAAATTGCTAGTTCACTTGATGCCTAAAGAAAAAATGGGACATGTTGGTATTCTAGAATCGATTAAACATTTGGATTGTTTTCCTAACACAACTATTGCCTATAGAATTTTATTAACTATTCTCGTCACCGTTGCTTCAGCTGAAAGAAGCTTTTCTAAAGTGAAATTGATAAAAACTTACTTACGTTCTACAATGTCGCAGGAAAGGCTTGACGGACTAGCAAAAATATCAATTGAGCAGGATATGTTGAAGACGACTGACTACAAAGATTTGATCGAAGAATTTGCATCAAAAAATGCTAGGAGAATGGTGTTATTTACATAATTATTTCTGATTGCATCCGTTAAAAAGATTGTTGAACTTTCGTTTGGGGACCTCATTTTTGTAATTTCGTACCGGTCAAATTGTATCCGTTTGAAAAATTGGTGAACTTTTATTTTGGGGCCTCATTTTTGTAATTTCACACCGGGCCTCCACAAACGTAGAGACGTCACTGCACAAAGTAGTTCAAAAATAGAGTTTTCAATTTTAGTCATGTGAATGTGAGATTGTGGCACTCAATTTTTTAAAGTGTCCTGAAGGTAGGTTAGTTTTTTTTTTGCTTGACCAAGTTTTGTCTTTTTCCGAAAAAAAAATAAAATCAAAATATCACAAAAAAAATCAAAAGCATTTTTTTTTTTTTTTGAAAAGATAAAACTTGGTCGCACGAAAAAACATCAACAACCGCCGATCGAACATAACTTGTGTCGTCGGTCCAGCAAAAAACATCCATTATGGGTCCCATTTTGCAAAAAAGACAAAATTGATTTATCAAACATCACATCCGTCGACCAAAAAACACCATGATCTTACAAAATGTCACTTGAGTCGACCAAAAACCATTCACATACCTTCGATACACTTGTCAAAAATTGGGTAGAGTCGCATAGTCTAGTGGTCGCAAAAAATAAAATTTAAAAACCTTTGCTTTACTACTTTGTGAACCACAAAGCAAAACAAAAAAATTATTATTTTTGGAATCGGCTTTACTATTTACCCTTGTTTTATTATCCGCCCAATCATCACATCCACAATCACCCACATTTTTTTTTGTCACATATTAGGCTGGTGAGAATAGTAACCGCAAACATGATTGTTAACTCAGTGTCAGATCAGCTTTACAATACCATCAACATAGTGTAATAAGACAACCAACTTCATAACTCAAACATACTACATTTAAACATAAATATATCCTTCGGAAACCAAATCACACAAACAACTCATGATCTTCACCTTGCATAACTCGATCGGTCTATCGACCGACTTCTCACAAAACATGAAAAACTACGTGTGGGTGACATTCTTAAGAGTCACGTGTACATAGGGTGCCAACAAGATAACCAACGCGTAGTTGGTCTTATTACTTCTAGTCTTACATGCCACTCGATTATCACTATTCACATATATATTACTTTTATCAACAAGTGGCATGTCATTATTAGTGTTTGGACGGTCTTCCTTTGTTATGGTGTTACAAACATATAGAATATGATATAATTTATATTCCATCATGATTTTATGTCATGATGATAGATCGAATCGGTATCTATTATCATTGGAAGAAAAGGATAACATTGTTTGTTGAAGATCTTGATACGAAATCAAGTTATGATCTCCCACCTATGTGTTGTGCTCTTTCTTGTAATAGAATAATCTTATAATCACTTTTATTCTTCGGTTATAAATGGTACAAGTGTACACAACACATATATACCATTGACTTTCTACATGAAAATGTTGAAATTCTACTAGCTTAAGGTTATTTATTTATTTTTATTTTATTTTTTATTTTATTTTTTTATTTTTTATTTATTTATTTTTATTTTTTTTAAGGTTATTAGATGGGACAAAATGTTTGAGAAAAAAAAGAGACCCATTATACGTAGATTAATGATCGATTATGAGAATTTCAGTTCGCTTTCACTCTACGTGAGCATATTTTGTATTAAGCTTAAAAAATTTGAAGCATTTTAGACGATATGTGAGGAAAAAAAATTAATAAATAAATAAAAAATGCTTAAAGAGTCGCTTAGAATGAAGGGCGTGGTAATAGATTTTCTTCGGCACATCAGTTTCATGTTATTATTGAACACTTTTTCACTACCATCGCATCATCCGTGATCCCCACTACATTCCTATCATATTTACCTTCATAATTGTCACCTCCTTCCTATTATTTTCATCAAATGTCAATGAGCATCACAACCTCACTTAAACATATACATACCCAAAAACACACTAACAAATACACAAAAATCACCATCAACACATCCATTTTCAATCGGCGGTCACGACCACCAAATGCAACTCCAAAATCCCTCACCACGTGTGGTTCAGGAGGCTTGTAAAGGGGCATGCGTGAAACCCCTTACCACACTTGGTTACTATGCGTGTTACGATTGGTTTAAACACACATGCCGAGTGGGAGTCCAAACTTCACTTGCCTAGTGGTAAAAGATAGTAAGAGTTAGTGTTTGGTTGATTTTTTAGTTGATGCACGGTGTTGTGCAAGACTGAAACATCCACCCTTATAAGTAAAAATTGCGCGTATAATTCAATGCAACGTTTAGAATTTCATTTATTAAAAATATAAGAATAAATTGTCAGTTTTGACACTAAAAATAAATTGATAAAACATATTTGCTATCAATTTTTCAAAGACTTAACTTTGCCACTTAACAACTCTAACATTGTTTCTAGTGTTTAATTTGAAAGGGTAAGAAAGAAAAGTTTTTGAGCAAGATAAGAATGAGAAGAATAGTGAAAGATAACAAGGTGTTTTTATCATGTTCTTAGAGATGAAAGAATAAGAAAAGAGAAAACGAATTTGATATTTTGGAGTTAAAAAGAAAAGAAACAAAATATAAACTTACTTTTATTCCCTTTGTCTAGGTTGGTTCTTGAATAGAAACTAATTACGACAACTTATCTTTGCAAGTACATTAACTACACATCAATAATTCGGGAACTTTTGCAACATAAAATGTTAGTAAACATATTTTCATGGTAACCCAGTTTAGGAAACAGAAAAATAAAATATGACTTCAAAAAACATTGCTACACACACGTTAAAGGATTCCGAATTTAATTTTCTTGATATAATTTGTTATCTAAAGATGAAAAATAAAGTTGATTAATTAATTTAGGGTCGAGAATTAAGCATAGAATATTAACCATGTTCAAACAAAATAATGAATAATCAACAACAATTGCTTTAATTTTCACAAACACAAATACAATGCACTTTTTTCACTGGTCGTTAAAGCGAAAAGTGAATAATTAGTTGTTATCTTTGTTTTAATATTAGCAATTTTTAAAAAAGTTGATTGTTAACAACAACTCTAAATGCTGTTGTTAGCATTTCTCATTAATTTATAGTATATCCTTCATAGGCAAAATACATTTTCATCAAAAGTTCTTAGATTTGCTTTCCATACACCTCGATTTACTTTCCTTCCCTTCTTTAAAAATCTTGAAAACACACAAGTATACTTGTTTTTTTTACAACTTTATTTTCTTTTTCCCTCTGTAATAAATGAGAAAACAGTGTCAAATAGCAAAATTGTCATCAATTGAGCAAATTTGCCATCCTATCTTAAAAGATCTATATTCATAGTCATATTTTTTTAATTTGTAAAAAAAATACTAAATATAGTCTTAAAAGCTAACTTTTAACTTGTTAAGATATACATAATTTTATTGTACAATAAGCGTTCACCCTCTACAAATAACTACCTTCAACCAAATTAATAAAAATGCAAGGTTGTCAAGATCGCGTGTAAAGACGTAAGATTGTATGATCTTACGGTTAAAATCGTGTAGTATCGTCATAGGATCGTAGTGGGGTGGGATCGTAAGTAAGATTGTGAAATCGAACACGAACATAAAATCGTAATCTCCTTGTCGCTCCGATCTTACATAAGCCCATATCTATTCTTTGTTTTCCTTATATTTTAGCCCATCACTTTGCTTAGGCCCAAAAAAGGAAAATAGTAACTGATGTCTAATAAAGTAAGAAGTCAATGTACATTGATGTTTCATTTTCTAATCACACATCAAAAGGAGTCTTTATAATGTTTTTTGTCGATAATGAATATTTGTAAGGGTATTACTTATTAGTGAAGAAATTATTATTTGGCAACACATACGTTCTGCTTTAGTTGGATGAAAATATGTTGTATTATATATTTTAAGTGCTAAAAGCAAAATCTAAGAAAAGAAAAACCAAGCAATTGGAACTAGATTCGAACATGCGCAAGCTTTATTGGTTACTCTGCACACTGTACTGAATTAACCTTTAGTTACTTATTTGTAAATGAAAAAGACAACGGCTGCAATCGAACAACTTGAGGCATTGGATTTTGAAAATGTTAATTTGATGAGGAGGGGATAACCGAAGAAGAATCAACTCAACCNTCTTAACATTGTTTTCTAGTGTTTAATTTGAAAGGGTAAGAAAGAAAAGTTTTTGAGCAAGATAAGAATGAGAAGAATAGTGAAAGATAACAAGGTGTTTTTATCATGTTCTTAGAGATGAAAGAATAAGAAAAGAGAAAACGAATTTGATATTTTGGAGTTAAAAAGAAAAGAAACAAAATATAAACTTACTTTTATTCCCTTTGTCTAGGTTGGTTCTTGAATAGAAATTAATTACAACAACTTATCTTTGCAAGTACATTAACTACACATCAATAATTCGGGAACTTTTGCAACATAAAATGTTAGTAAACATACTTTCATGGTAACCCAGTTTAGGAAACAGAAAAATAAAATATGACTTCAAAAAACATTGCTACACACACGTTAAAGGATTCCGAATTTAATTTTCTTGATATAATTTGTTATCTAAAGATGAAAAATAAAGTTGATTAATTAATTTAGGGTCGAGAATTAAGCATAGAATATTAACCATGTTCAAACAAAATAATGAATAATCAACAACAATTGCTTTAATTTTCTCAAACACAAATACAATGCACTTTTTTCACTGGTCGTTAAAGCGAAAAGTGAATAATTAGTTGTTATCTTTGTTTTAATATTAGCAATTTTTAAAAAAGTTGGTTGTTAACAACAACTCTAAATGCTGTTGTTAGCATTTCTCATTAATTTATAGTATATCCTTCATGGGCAAAATACATTTTCATCAAAAGTTCTTAGATTTGCTTTCCATACACCTCGATTTACTTTCCTTCCCTTCTTTAAAAATCTTGAAAACACACAAGTATACTTGTTTTTTTTTTACAACTTTATTTTCTTTTTCCCTCTGTAATAAATGAGAAAACAGTGTCAAAGAGCAAAATTGTCATCAATTGAGCAAATTTGCCATTCTATCTTAAAAGATCTATATTCATAGTCATATTTTTTTAATTTGTAAAAAATACTAAATATAGTCTTAAAAGCTAACTTTTAACTTGTTAAGATATACATAATTTTATTGTACAATAAGCGTTCACCCTCTACAAATAACTACCTTCAACCAAATTAATAAAAATGCAAGGGTGTCAAGATCGCGTGTAAAGACGTAAGATTGTATGATCTTACGGTTAAAATCGTGTAGTATCGTCATAGGATCGTAGTGGGGTGGGATCGTAAGTAAGATTGTGAAATCGAACACGAACATAAAATCGTAATCTCCTTGTCGCTCCGATCTTACATAAGCCCATATCTATTCTTTGTTTTCCTTATGTTTTAGCCCATCACTTTGCTTAGGCCCAAAAAAGGAAAATAGTAACTGATGTCTAATAAAGTAAGAAGTCAATGTACATCGATGTTTCATTTTCTAATCACACATCAAAAGGAGTCTTTATAATGTTTTTGTCGATAATGAATATTTGTAAGGGTATTACTTATTAGTGAAGAAATTATTATTTGGCAACACATATGTTCTGCTTTAGTTGGATGAAAATATGTTGTATTATATATTTTAAGTGCTAAAAGCAAAATCTAA
Organism: Artemisia annua; assembly: GCA_014162995.1. Classification (NCBI taxonomy): domain Eukaryota; kingdom Viridiplantae; phylum Streptophyta; class Magnoliopsida; order Asterales; family Asteraceae; genus Artemisia; species Artemisia annua. The sequence continues at coordinate 33,493 of LBNU01005902.1, read as the reverse complement.
GAAAAGAAAAACCAAGCAATTGGAACTAGATTCGAACATGCGCAAGCTTTATTGGTTACTCTGCACACTGTACTGAATTAACCTTTAGTTACTTATTTGTAAATGAAAAAGACAACGGCTGCAATCGAACAACTTGAGGCATTGGATTTTGAAAATGTTAATTTGATGAGGAGGGGATAACTGAAGAAGAATCAACTCAACTACAAGCACATGATGGTGGAGGAGCATGTTTTTCTCGAAAGAGCTATTAAGAGCAAATTTGGTTTCTGTTTCAGTTTATTGTTATGTTAGTTTAGATTTTACATGTTGGTTCTAAAGTCTCATACCTATAACACATATTTTTCTATCGTTCTAATAATAGGTCGAGATGATGAATTTGAAGAAACGGACGTTGATTTACATGACGAAAATGAAGTTAATGCACGACTCCATATAATAGATTGATGAGTGATGGTCCATTATTAAATCTTTTGGTATTATGGCTCGTATGTTTTAAGACGTTTAGGACTCATAGTGATTGTGAGTTGAAGATGAAGTCAATAAAAAAAATCGAAGAATTCAAAGTCAAAGAGCGGTTCGGTACAAAGAAACGGAAAAACTAAAGTTGTATGGATTCACAAAGACTTTCTCGAGAGAAACTAAAAAAGAGATATCAAAGTAGTTTTGATAATTCACGAATGTTATTACTTGAATTCGAAGTTCGTAGTTACTTTGACTGGATGAATCGTAGCAATCGAATAATTAAGTCATAGTTCATTGGTTGAATGTATCATTAACCATTTTTTTTGGTACGAGGAACTTATCATGAATCCACTGATTTCTGCCGCTTCCGTTATTTCTGCTGGATTAGCTGTAGGGCTTGCTTCTATTGGACCCTGGAGTTGGTCAAGGTACTGTGTAATCGTATACCGTTAAATCGTTAATGTAATGGTTGAAACTTGAGTCTTTTGTGTTTTACTGTTACTTTGGTGTTTGAAATTTGAACTTTGGCATTTTTTAGAGGATATTATGTGAATTTATCTTTGATGTTAAGTAGAAATGTAAAAGATTTTGACTAATTTATCCTTTGTTTACAAAATATGACAAATTAGTAGGATCGTAGGATCTCGATCCGATCTTACGATCTCGATCTTGCAAAGACAAAAACGATCTCAGGTGGGATCGCGATCTTGACAGCCTTGATTTTATCCTTCTATGAGAATATTACCGTTTTCTCATTTCCTCTCCATTTTCATTTCATTTCGTCACCCTTTTCTTATTTTCGCTTGTGTGTTCCTTTAAGTGTGCATTGGTGTTACCCTTCGACATTTTTATGAGACACGTTGTTCTTTGCATACTAATCATTTGAGATTTATGGGAATCGACTCAAACTCGATTGATCGACCTTGATGGTTTCGACCCTAAGGGTTGTTGGTCGATCGAACGTGAAGATAAGGAAAGGAGAGGGTGTGTTTAAGCTATAGAGAATTATAGTGATTTCTCGTTTAGGTTGTCATACCAAAGACAATCCTAATTGCATTAGAAGTCCCAAAGTAATTATCGTTAAGTAATAAAAGTTTGACAAAGAATCAAACTCCCCTGTAAGGGGTCGTCCGAAGACCATAACCCTTAGGCTGGGTTCAGTAATGCTTGGCGATCGACTCTTTTTCTTGGTCCTGATCGATCCCCACTATTTTGGCAAGAAGGTCATCATTCGATCGGAGGAGGGAAGTGATCGGCTGCAGGATCAGTTGAAAATGCAAAATATGGACAAAACACTCTCACTTTTATTTAATTAAAAAAGAATATTTGTAGGGTATGTTTTTTATAGTGTAGGTCGCCTTATTGGGGCACACAATCGCTTGAAGGTCGCTGGAGAGAGAAAGCTGACGTGACAGTAAAATTGGGAGGGATAATCTCTCCTTACTGGAGGCAGCTTTAGTGTTTATGGTTTTGCCTTTTATACTTAATTTTTTTTTATCTCAGATAAATATACCTGGATAATTAATGTTTTGATCCGCCATATTCTTATTTCCTCTTCATTACTATTTCATTCATCACTATTTTCTATGACTCATCGGCATTTCTATGAGTAACAGTTGTGAAAGATGTCGTTCTTTGCACACTAATCTTTTCAATAACTTAGCATTAGCGGCGCCAAAAGGGGCAACATGAAAGATTGAAAGGGCTAAGACGCTAAGTTATGGCATCGTGTGCTCTAATCACCAGGAGGGTGTTTGTTTATGCGGGCTTATGAGCTTATTTGATTTCAGCTTAAATTTCATAAGCCTTAATTTTGCAGCTTATTTTAAGGTTTATAAGCTTATATAAGCTTATTATGATATAAGAAACTTATATAAGCACAAAAGAAACTTATATAAGCACAAAAGTCTCAAAAATAAGCTTGAAAAATGAAGCTTATTTACGAAATATAAGCCCGACCCGGTTGTAGATCCAATCCGGCATATCCTTTCTGAACATCACCAACCTTCCCTGTCTGACTATCACCACACCAATCACCGCCGCAATCTTGAAAACGAGACACATTTCATGGACACCAATGTCAACAACTAAACACAAAATCCTCAAAAACCCATCATCTATAATCTTAAACCTCAACAATGCCACAAACGCCGCCTTTTTTCACAGACAACAAATCCAACAACAACGAGGAACAACACAAAACCTCGTCCTTAACAGTTGCTCTATGCCCATGTCTCGTATGTTTCATACTTCTTTTAATAATATTATCAATAATCTTAGCTATCAAGTTCCATTTATTCTGTCACACACCAATAGGTTCATCCTTAAGCAAAAACAAATGTCACTAGACATAAATACTAGGTTTACCAATAAGGGTTATTGTGTTGTTACTAATTCTGATAGTGAGTTAGAAGATGTGGATGATGTAAAGAGTTTGGTTGATGAAAATGAAGTTAAGAGGGTGTGTGATGTGATAGATGAGTTATTTGCGTTGGATCGTAATATGGAAGCGGTTTTGGATGAGTGTAAGGTGAAGTTGAGTTGTGATTTGGTTGTGGAGGTTTTGGATAGGTATAGGCATGCGAGGAAACCTGCATTTAGGTTCTTTTGTTGGGCCGGGGGTGTTAAGGGGTTTAGTCATGATACGAGGACTTATAATGCGATGATGAGTGTGTTAGGGAAAAGTAAGCAGTTCGAGACTATGGTGTCGTTGCTTGATGAAATGGGTGAGAAAAAGTTACTTACGTTGGAGACGTTTCAGATATGTATTAAAGCATTTGCGGCGGGTCAACAGAGGAGGAAGGCGGTTGGGATGTTTGAGTTGATGAAGAAGTATAATTTTAAAGTTGGGGTGGATAGTATTAATATTTTGCTTGATAATCTTTGTAGGGTGAAGCTTGGGAAAGAGGCACAGATTTTGTTTGAAAAGTTGAAAGGCAGGTTTACGCCGAATATTCAGACGTATACGATTCTGTTAAATGGTTGGTGTAAAGTTGGGAATTTGTTGGAGGCTGGGAAGGTGTGGAATGAAATGATAGATAAGGGCTTGAGTCCGGATATTGTGGCGCATAACACGATGCTTGAAGGGTTGTTAAAGGTTCATAAACGGTCTGATGCGGTTAAGTTGTTTGAGGTTATGAAAGCTAAGGGTCCGTTTCCTAATGCAAGGAGTTATACGATTATGATTAGGGATTTATGCAAGCAAAAACGGATGAAAGATGCGGTTGAGTACTATGAGAAGATGTTGGAGTGTGGCTGTACGCCGGATGCTGCGGTTTACACGTGTTTGATTACAGGTTTTGGAAACCAAAAGCAAATGGATAAGGTTTATGGATTGTTGAAGGAGATGAAGGAAAATGGATGCCCACCGGATGGAAGGATGTATAATGCTTTGATTAAGTTAATGACAAACCGACAAATGCCAGATGATGCAGTGAGGATATATAAGAAGATGATTCAAACCGGAATTGAGCCAACCATTCACACTTATAACATGATGCTTAAATCTTTCTTTAAAACAGAAAATTATGATATGGGTGTTGCGGTTTGGGAGGAGATGAGTCAAAAGGGGGTATGTCCGGATGATAATTCTTATACCGTGTTCATAGGAGGACTTGTAAGTCAGGGAAGATCGATGGAGGCGTGTAAGTATCTTGAAGAAATGATTGAGAAAGGTATGAAGCCGCCTCAACTTGATTACAATAAGTTTGCTGTTGATTTTTCTAGGGCTGGTAAACCTAATATACTTGAGGAATTGGCTCAAAAGATGAGATTAGAAGGTAAGCTTGAGGTTTCTGATGTATTTTCTAGGTATGCTGAGACAATGAAGAGAACGGGTAAAGGTTTTAACTTTATTAGGAATTGAGTTATTTGAGTAGCAAGTATTGTGCATTCTTGTTTTAGTATTGTTTTACCCTCTTAAGCGTCTTGCATATTGCCGTGTAGTGCATCGTTTAGCTGATGGGTACTTTAGTTAATGTATATGTGCATATCAAATGTTTATGAAGTTAGAAACAGTATCAAAAGGTGCCTACAATTTGTAAAAGGTTTATGTAAATGATCCATTAGCTAAGACACATAGATATATCCATCCTCCATTAAACTTGTATAACTGATTCGTTTTTCCACTAATCTCAAGGCTGGATCCAACTTCCTATGGATAGAGTTATTTTCTTTGTTGGATAACGCGAAACAATACCAGTCACTAACTCGCCCGTATTAGATACTATTCCTTATCCAATTCCACAGGAAATAGTGAGCTTAAGTCTCATAGTTTAGGACTTTAGGGTCCATTTAGGAAAAAGGAAACACCATTGTTTTCCACAAAATGTTTTGTGCAAAACAAGGAAAATGGAAATTGCGTGCAACTCAAATGTTTCCCATCAAATTCTCTACAAAACAAAAAATTTGCATTTCCTACTTTAACAAGGGAAACTACAAAACACATTTTCTTTTGTTTTCCATGTTTCCCTTGTAACCCCCCTTGTTTTCTTGAGAATAGAAAACAATATCATATGAACGCGTTTTCTATGTTTTGTGGAAAACTAAATCCCCTAATTTTCACAAATCTGAAAATGGAAAATTAAGAAACTTTTTCTCTAACTAAACACACCCTTAGTGTTTGATTAATTTGGCAAAATTTAGTGCCACTCTCACTAGTTTTACTGCCGGTGATATTGTGTTACTGTTTTTGCTATGCCCAGTTATGTTTAAAGCGCTGCGAAAAACTCAGTGTTGAAGCTATAAATGTTGCTGCTATGCATAAGTTAGTCAGTTAGATACGGTGCTGCTACCGCCACTAACAAAAAGCTAAAAAGAGCCTAAACACAGAATGTATGCTGCTAGTGAATGTGTATATGTGTACCCCTTGACGTGTACCCTCTTCTGTGTAAAAAATGAACAAGTACAGCTCATTCCCGAGCCTTTTATTTTTGCAGTACCATCAATTGATTCTCTCTTCCAATTTTATGTCATCTTGCATCCCAGTTTTCTTTGTCTACAAAATAGGTGAACATTGCATATTTGCATTTAATCAATTGCGTTTGTAGTTCTGAACTACCTGCGTACTTTTCATGGTTCAAGTTAAAGTTCTATTTGGACAATAATACTAGATTGTCGAAGGTGCTCATTTGTGCATAAGTAGAATGTCAAATAATCTACAGGTGTTTTAATATGATGATGAATTTAAACAGTTTGCTTGGGGTTATTGCATTTATAAAGGGATGCAGGTTCTAGTATAATGATAAACAATCTGGACAAGAAACTTTGTAAGTTTTTAAGGACGGTTTGAGCTTAGCAAGCATGCTTACTGTTTAATGGTTTTGCTAGGCACATTCCTATATGATGATTTGGTTGCTCACATAAAACTATGAACTAACTAGACCCTAGACTAATGTCGTGTAACATGTATGCCATATACTTGTTTAAAACTTTGAAGATTCGAGGCTGGAAACATATTCATTAGGACCATAGAATTGTTCATATGACCCTAGAATGATGTTTAGAAACATTAACAATTTTCTATATACTTCAAACCGAGAGTGTACTGGATTTTAGCACGTACTGACGTACAACCATCAAACCAGAGACCAAAGCAAGCCTCGACAAAACAGATAGTATCATAGTAGGTCGTCCTTCCCTAAAATGGAACTTTCATGCTGTCCCTATTGGGTTGGGCCTTTCCCCATAAGGCCCCACCGGCGGGGCATAAGCGCCCTCTTGCTACCCATATGCGAGGCGCCGTCTTAGCCTTCCTTGACCAGGATCGCTCCCACACCTATAGCATTCGTCCAGAAATGCTATGCCAACAGCTTTCTCTTTAGCCAAGTCTTATGGCAATAATCGCCTTTGCTGTTAATAATCGCGTTTATTCCTCTATTTGAATCTCTAACACTAACAAGCAACAATCACCAACTTCAACACCGCCTTCTTGTGACACATTGATTGGGTTCCCACTCCGCTCTGAGTTAACTATTTCAGAGCACTATCCCGTTCTTTCTCCCAATGCCGTTTAGCCGGGTCTAGTTTTCCTCTTACCCGGAAGTTAACACAAAGTTTTGACCGAGTTTAATGAGTTCGAACGAATTTTGACCAAACTGATTTTTTTGGCCGATTTGAATCAAGTCACCCTGGTCCATGACCTTGTAGAGAATAATCGCCGATTACCTGGCCTTGTAATTTGAGTTTTGCAACACCTGCTGGAAAAGAGCCTAATAATACCTCAAGGGTTGGAGGTAAGCTTCAATAATTCGATTATTAATGGAATAGGTGAAACCATAGACTTTGTTCGAAACCTGTTATAGAAACTATAATGAATTCTTGTTATTGTGTTAATTTCTTCTGGGAGATTCACCATATTAAATGAAATATTTCCCTTTATGATTTACGAGTAGTTGACATGCAATTTAATATTCATTCCTTAAAGGCGAGTTCGACCCTAGTTGACATTCTTGCAGTTACACATCAGTGATGAGTAAAATATCATAGTTTCAACAACAAATTGTAGCCAAACTCTTGAATTCTAGCATGTATTTCTGCGATCTGGTTTATGACATATTTTTGAGTGATCAGACATCAATTATTACTTTTATAAATTCTGAAACAATTTTAAAGTCCTTAATAATAGCGCTTTTAAGCCAGCTTGTCGTCAAGACAATAGTTTCAGTTTTGTCAAACAAAATCACAAGCGAACCTGATACTGCATTTTAAACGAAACTTCAATTAAGACCTGATAATATCACACAATATTATTTATTAAATCATTACATAGGAATGTAATATGTTGATACTCCCTTCATTTGTTGCACACTAATACTATCATACACGACCGTACAAGCTTAAATATCACATTTTTTTAGTCAAAGATATAGTAATAGAGACCAGAGCTTCTTTCTTCTCGGTAGACATTCTCTCTGCAAGAAATTTTTCATACCTTGTGAAAACATCATCAACTATTGCCTCACCAAAGTGATTAGAAACCAACGATTCAATCCCAGCTCTAATAGCCTTTGCTACACCATGTCCAATAACATGACCCTCCGGTTTTTTAGATTGTGACAAGTCCTTGTCATAGTTCTTTATCTTCCAAGCCTCCCAATTAACATCAAAAATTTCCAGGTGATCCAGTGTGAAGGAACCTTCGCACTCCACCAAGTTCATGATCTCGGTAGGGGATGCTGTATACTGAGGAAGGTTGAACGAATCGAGTTTCGCCTCATCTACAAGTCCCTATCATTGCGATCACAGTTCATTTAATGTGTTAAGAGAGGACAATGGTTCCTTAAATCATTCAAAAGCAAAACAGCATCATCAAAGGAATAACAGGTCCTTAGTTACAACTTGAACATTAAATGAAGCCTTGCTAAAAGTAGTACCTTTGATATCTAAAAATCAAAGCTAGCTAGATAAATGAGGAACAATTATTTACCTCAAATACCATCTCTTGAAGAGCCATTGCTAATGGCCTCCAAAGGTAATAGCTTTCTTCGCCACGAGCATCATCAGTTGTCCTCCCAGCTAATGTCAAAACCATCCGCCCTCCACCCATCATTTCCTCTGCACGACACATCAGAAATCCCATAAAGTCCTTTTGAAATTGCTGATAGTACGCCTTGCTTACACTCTCTGGTGTCGTACTCGACAAATATATATGGCCTTTGTTGATCTCTTCTAGTTCAGGAAGCTGCATAAATTGACAAACTACAACATAAGTATTTATGCTTTGAATAGTCTGCATAGAGAGACAACAACNCTAGAGCTTCTTTCTTCTCGGTAGACATTCTCTCTGCAAGAAATTTTTCATACCTTGTGAAAACATCATCAACTATTGCCTCACCAAAGTGATTAGAAACCAACGATTCAATCCCAGCTCTAATAGCCTTTGCTACACCATGTCCAATAACATGACCCTCCGGTTTTTTAGATTGTGACAAGTCCTTGTCATAGTTCTTTATCTTCCAAGCCTCCCAATTAACATCAAAAATTTCCAGGTGATCCAGTGTGAAGGAACCTTCGCACTCCACCAAGTTCATGATCTCGGTAGGGGATGCTGTATACTGAGGAAGGTTGAACGAATCGAGTTTCGCCTCATCTACAAGTCCCTATCATTGCGATCACAGTTCATTTAATGTGTTAAGAGAGGACAATGGTTCCTTAAATCATTCAAAAGCAAAACAGCATCATCAAAGGAATAACAGGTCCTTAGTTACAACTTGAACATTAAATGAAGCCTTGCTAAAAGTAGTACCTTTGATATCTAAAAATCAAAGCTAGCTAGATAAATGAGGAACAATTATTTACCTCAAATACCATCTCTTGAAGAGCCATTGCTAATGGCCTCCAAAGGTAATAGCTTTCTTCGCCACGAGCATCATCAGTTGTCCTCCCAGCTAATGTCAAAACCATCCGCCCTCCACCCATCATTTCCTCTGCACGACACATCAGAAATCCCATAAAGTCCTTTTGAAATTGCTGATAGTACGCCTTGCTTACACTCTCTGGTGTCGTACTCGACAAATATATATGGCCTTTGTTGATCTCTTCTAGTTCAGGAAGCTGCATAAATTGACAAACTACAACATAAGTATTTATGCTTTGAATAGTCTGCATAGAGAGACAACAACGCGAACCTGTGACAACCATTGAAGACTGTAGGAAGAGTGGACAAAATGTAGAGTATTAGCTGGAAAAAGACGGCTGAAAAATGATCCAGGGACCCCGGTAAAGTAGCACGTCGGTGGATGACGGTCATCTATGATTTCCTCAGTGGTTGTATTTTCTTGGAGTTCCTGTAATGCGAAGAAAATGGTGTTGAAATCATTGGTTGGAAGATCGTTCAAGTTGATTTGAACTTCAGGAGCTAAATGGCCCATCTCAAGGCTGGTCTTGGCGACTGCATCGATCACCATGGATCCCACTAGAAGTGTATTTGGTCCCGATGAACATCCGAGATCAGCCATAACTAGGGTTTTAGGAAAGTGGACGTCGCTGCGGCACAAGTCGCTTATGGCTTGTTCTATCACCCCTTTTGTTTTCATTACCCCCATTCTCTATCAAAAGTTAAAATACACTAGTATCAATATTTATCAAGTTTTTTTTTTTATGCATATAACTATATAAATGATTTAAATGTAACATGTAGCGTATTCATGCATATAAGTGATTCTAATGCACCGTGAACGAAATGTGACACCTGAAGTCCAGAGTTACTTGAGTAACTTGTATCTCCAATTCCTCCATTCATGTGAAAAAACTTAACCAAATCCATGCTTTATATTATTCTTTGGTACAATCACTAACGATAAGTGTAGAGGACTTGAAAGGTTATTTGCTTATTTATAAATAACTCGTATGCCTACAAGTCATGGCTGAAACATATGATAGAAAAGGGTATTTATAGAGAAGCTTAGTTATTGATTTATTGAAACTTTCTACTCCTATTTGAATATCATGACAGACTAGCTAGATCGCCATTTAATTTGGGTTCTAGCCGCCATAAGCCCATAATACTATTTTTCTTGACGTACATAAGATTTTAGTAAGCCTCCTTCAGTCTACACCAATGATGTTTGCTCAAAAAAGTCTACACCAATAATGAATTGCACTAATAATCTCAACAAATATGGTTAGAGCAAATAGTAAGGTACTATACATCTACCTGATGAGAAATTAAAATGGTTTATGTCACAAAATAACAATGTCTTTGGTAAAATATTCATTTTCGCATTTAAACTTTCCTTTTATGAACTTTAATAGGTTGTTATGCTTATACCTGGTCACAATATTTGTTATCTTTCTGAATTTTCAATTGGTGATTGGCATAACGGGTGTGGGTGTTTCTTTTTTCCCCTTAGCTAAGAGATGCAATTTAATATTATTACTTTTTTGATGGGGCCCATAAAATTCTCTTGTTCCATCTATATCCACAAGGCTTAATTTATCAACCCCTCCCCATTAAGATACTTATATAGTAGTAGGACCCACTTACACCCTTAACTAAGAAAAAAAAGAAACACCCCAATACTGTAAGCGATACTCAAATACCCACAAGTTTTGACAGTTTTGAACCCTTGTTGTAAAGACAAGGAAATTGGCAAATATAAGAATGTTAATAAAAATAATCGCATACAAACATTGTTTTAAGTTAACGATTTTTTTTAGGTTTTCTATCTTGTTGCAATTTAACTTTGCAAGGGCATAAGGGACACCTTTAGTTAGAAAGGTATAAAAGATACTTGTGGTGGCAAAAAGCCGTCAGACCTCTTAAAAAACGTTAGTATTTTATGTAGCCTGGAATTCAAATTATGTACTTCGTAATGTATTGTCAAATACCATAAGCATGACGGACAACTGATTTGAACCTAATTTATAAATGTCTCCATTAATAAATCAAGAATAACAAATCACAAACATTATTAGATTAAACAACTTCCTTAATACCAATGAGATACATTCTAAGGTACCGTATACGATGTAATAACGGATGACTTCTGTTTCCATTAGAAAAAAAGTATGACTTCTTTATTTTAATGTGCAAATCTTCATAACAAGTTTCCTAGTTATTAC
>LBNU01005901.1:83452-127064 GCA_014162995.1 Artemisia annua | reverse complement strand
ACTATTGATTATCATGTGATGTGTATGTTGTGATTGTACTTGGATGAATGTTTCATCTACGTTAGACTAGAGAAAACTGGCTAATCTCCTATAGGGTAACAAGCTTGAACGTCTTTAGAAACGTGAATCGTATGTGCGTTATCGATTTTAAGGTAGTATTTCATGCATAGGTTGCTATCGGTGAGCTCATGATAGGATGCTTGACGTATCGTCATAGAGTGAGGTAGGAACTTATAGAGTTAGGGAATTGAACGCACTCCCTACGACTTGTTAGGAATACACAAGTCATCCACGCAAACTCAACATACTAATTACATGGTAAAAGATAGTTAGGGAGTAATGAAATCTAAGTAAACACTATTCTCCACCACTGATTTTCTCTAAAACTAAAAAATACAAAATTATAAGTAGCTTAGAAGTAGATAACTTGGGTTAGTTGACTAGCAACTAATTCCGCCCTATCCTCCAAAACCAGAGATTTTACTGCTTTCATAAAACATAAAAATACAAAAAGAATCTTCCTCCACCCTTAGACCTAGATTAGAGTAGCTTTTAGCCTAACGAACACTATTTCCTGCGAGAGAACGATCAATCCCCCGGTACTTGCCACTTCACTATACTACATCGGTCAGGTACACTGCCTGGTGGGGATTGCAAGCTTCTCGAGATCCCTCGAGAGGTAAAACGTAGTGCGTGTTGCAATCCACGCGCATCAACGTTCTTCTTATCTTTGGTGTCGTCATACTTCTATTGTTTGTTTAGTTTAATTAGTTTAATATAAAACTAAACCCGTGCTAGTCTCTTAGGCTGAACCCCCCTTTGCTTTAGTTTAGGTTAATTTAGTAGAATAGAATATCTTTAGAATTAGTATATTAGAAATCCACTCTTAGTGATCGACACCCTACTTACCAACTAGGCTACATTGATCGGGTACACTGCCCGTTAGTGTTTATATAGGTTAAGTCGGCATACAATAAATATTAAAACTTGATCAACAAATAATCACCTATATAACGACACATCAACAATCAACAGCTGAATTGGTATAAAAACAAGGTTTCCAAAGAACAGATGTATCCAAATGCCTTGGAAGAGTCGATTGGGTTGATGAGTCAAAAATGAGGACGTCTGAAGAGCTGAAAGAGTTTGTTAAAGAAAGGGAGAAGCTCCTGAAATCGCATGATGAAAAGGTGGCAGAGATTAAGCATAGGCAATGGATGGAAGTTATCGAGATGGAGGCTGGGTTTATTACTGAGTTGAGTCAGTTGTTGGAAAAGTACACCCCCAAAGCATGAAGTGCAAATAAAGCGTCAAGGTTGTGAGACGTGATCTATTGCACTTTTTTTTTTTTGTTAACCATGGTTTCCGACCTTTTGGCCGACTAATCTACGGGGTTTGAACCCACCGCCACACAGACTCAAACCAGGTGAACCCCTCCCTTTTCAGGAGGTTGGCGTGGCCACTTAAGGTTGTTTGCACCTAGCAGGAATTGAACTTGAGACCTTACACATTTTAGAGTGATAGTCACAAGCCCTTTTACCACTAGGCCACCCTTAAGTGGTTTGATCTATTGCACATTATCTAATTGTTAATAGACATAATTAGATGATTGTATTCTATCTTTAGTTTTATGTTTTAAATGATGCACTTTGCAATGTTGCCTGGTCTACTGGTTCATTTGCTTGGTTTGCTTTAGGGTGGTTGTTTATCACTCAGTGTTGTTTATAAGCAGTGATAATGTACACAAAATATACCAATCTACATGTTGTTCATCAGTGTTTATCAGTTAGTCTTGTTCATCAGTTCATCAGTCATGTTGATGTACTGATGAACATGACTAACTAATGAACTAGACTAAGCGATGAACAAGACAACATAAATCTACATGTTGTCTATATTCATGCAATATGAAAGGGTCACATGTACATTAAAACTACTTATGTCTTGTTCATTAGTTAGCCTTGTTCATTAGTTAGTGTTGTGATGAGACGAAAAATGTTACGTTTTTAGGGGTCGGTTTGAGTCCTAATTCGTATGTTTTTGGTTTGGATTTCACCCAAANCAAAGACCAAATCAATGTTGATCTTTTCATAATCATAGTTACACTTAGAACCCTGATCTTTCTCCCTTGTTCCTTTCTCACCTAGGCTTGCCATGAGGGCCCTAAATGGGCTTGCCCATTTGTTGGTCCAATCCAATAAACTAAGTACAAGCTTAGTTATTAGTAGCCCGTTATTGATCCCGAGTTACGTAGTCGTATATATAGTGTAAATACGATAAATACAATATATATATAATGGTGTCTCTGTGTATAAGTGTGTGACCCCATAGGCTCACATATGTCTAGCCATATAACTATTTATTATGACACGAGCATACTCTAACATAAAGGACCAACGTTGCAAACGACCGCTAGTATGAAGGACTGATGTTGCCACTTTACGATTAGACTTAACTAACTGAACTAACTTCGTTATCAAAATGAATTGATAGTGGAACGAAACTATCGGTTTTGGACTAAAACCAAAACTTTTTGAAAAATCGGACCAAAAATAAAATACGTACCAAACCACAAGAACCAAAAATGTATTTAACTCAAATAGATATGAAATGAATCTGATGATAAACTACAGTATAAAACTTAATGCCAACTTCCAAATTTGAATCAATTAGGGCCCGTTTGGTATAAGGGTATGGGAGGGTTTTGAATCAAAGAATATTAGAAGCCCTTGTTTGGTACAATTTTGATTCCACTACTATGGTAGTTGGATTCAAATTTTGAAACCAACCTATTTTGGTTGGTTTCTATGAATCCAACCAATCAAAATTTTGTTTTTATTTGATGAATTTTTTGAGCCACATATTATTTACCCTTTTCTTACTTTTTACTTTTTTTATTTCAAACAAAAATAATAAAACTTATTAAACATATATATAATTTAAATTTTCTCTCTCCTTTATTTCTTTCTAACCTTTCCCAAATCCGAATTTAATTTCAATCCCACTTACAAACCAAACGCACCCTTAATTCATTCCACTTAAAAGAATGAAGTGGCATTTTTATGTCTAAAATGGCAACTGAGTGGGAGGTTCTGGGTTTACAAAAGTCAAAAGGAGAAGGTTATTCTATATTACAATTACCCTTCACTTCCCCGTTCCAATTTAAAGTTGATTTACTTGTATCATGTTATTCGCCCCGATCTCTAAACTTAAAATCGAACAACAAACTCAATAAAGTGGTTGCGACCAATAGGGGTGTTCATGGTTCGGGTAATAAACCGAATAAACCGAAAATCGAACAGAACCGAACTCGAAAAAATCAAACCGAACTTATAACCGAACCGAATTGTCAAAACCGAACCGAACCGAACTAAAAATTCGGTTTTCGGTTTGGATATGGTTTTGACTATCTGAACAGAAAACCGAATTTATATAAATATATATATTTTTTATATATATTTATATATAAAAAATGACTATTAAAATTTTATCCTAATATAAAAAACACTTTTATGTTTGAAATAATTTTTTTTTTGCCAAAAATCTATATAAAAAAATATAAATGGTATAATTCAAGTACAAATTTTGGTTTTCGGTTTTGACCCATAACCGAACCGAACTTCGGTTCAGTTCTCGGTTCGGTTCAGTCACAAATATTTTCAGTTCGGTTTGGTTTTCGGTTATGACCCAAAAAAATTTTTAACCGAACAACCTANTATGAAGGACTGATGTTGCCACTTTACGATTAGACTTAACTAACTGAACTAACTTCGTTATCAAAATGAATTGAAAGTGGAACGAAACTATCGGTTTTGGACTAAAACCAAAACTTTTTGAAAAATCGGACCAAAAATAAAATACGTACCAAACCACAAGAACCAAAAATGTATTTAACTCAAATAGATATGAAATGAATCTGATGATAAACTACAGTATAAAACTTAATGCCAACTTCCAAATTTGAATCAATTAATTCATTCCACTTAAAAGAATGAAGTGGCATTTTTATGTCTAAAATGGCAACTGCGTGGGAGGTTCTGGGTTTACAAAAGTCAAAAGGAGAAGGTTATTCTATATTACAATTACCCTTCACTTCCCCGTTCCAATTTAAAGTTGATTTACTTGTATCATGTTATTCGCCCCGATCTCTAAACTTAAAATCGAACAACAAACTCAATAAAGTGGTTGCGACCAATAGGGGTGTTCATGGTTCGGGTAATAAACCGAAAATCGAACAGAACCGAACTTGAAAAAACTAAACCGAACTTATAACCGAACCGAATTTGTCAAAATCGAACCGAACCGAACTAAAAATTCGGTTTTCGGTTTGGATATCGTTTTGGCTATCTGAACAGAAAACCGAATTTATGTAAATATATATATTTTTTATATATATTTATATATAAAAAATGACTATTAAAATTTTATCCTAATATAAAAAACACTTTTATGCTTGAAATAATTTTTTTTTTGCCAAAAATCTATATAAAAAAAATATAAATGGTATAATTCAAGTACAAATTTTGGTTTTTGGTTTTGACCCATAACCGAACCGAACTTCGGTTCGGTTCTCGGTTCGGTTCAGTCACAAATATTTTCAGTTCGGTTTGGTTTTCGGTTATGACCCAAAAAAATTTTTAACCGAACAACCTAAACCGAATAAACCGATTAACCCGAGAACCGAACCGATGAACACCCCTAGCGACCAAGAACCACTTGAACAAAATACTTTTGGTTTAATCCACTTTAAAGTTGGTTTTGTTCTCTGTTTTACTTAAAAAAAATTTAAACCCCCTTAACCAGAACCGAACAATTTGACAAACCAGAAACCCAAACCGATTAACACCATTAGATTTCCATGAAGACCCGGTCACCCATTTGGCTATCCACACTTGCAGGAGAACTTCAAAATACATTTTTCCCGTTAAGTTGAAATATTTATCGTAATCGCTTTAATTCTATTATTTGGTTTGTACCTAAAAAAATTCTGAAATTTGATATATTTTCATGGGATAATATATCGGGATGCCACTCGGCTTTTTAGTTTTTCTCTTATAGGCCACCCATTATTTAATGTAACTTATGCACCACCAAACTATGTATTTATCTTTATATACACCAATTTCGGTAAAATTTAATCTGGATAATTATCAAACGACAATAATGAACATAACATTAACATATTAAACTAATACAAATAAAAAACCAGTTGCAAAATTTTAGTTTTATCCTTCCAAAGTACTATTAATAATATAAATTCACACTTAAATTAAGGGTATAATCTTTATCTCACATCAACTTTTCATTCATATTGTTTGGATAAGTTAGAGGTTGGTTTCTTATTTATATTTTATAGTTTTTCTTCATAAATTTGACCGAAATTGATGTAAACGAAAATAAACATATAGTTTGGCGGCCTATAAGTTCATTTCAATAAATGAGTGGCGTATATATTAAAATTTTAAAACTTGGTTGGCCTCCATATACATTGTTCATACTAACAGGGTGTCCGCGCGTTGCGGCGGCGGGTACACTGAAATAAAAAATTTCCGGCGAGCAAATGTTTTTCGATTGTAACTTGTAACAATAAAAATTTAAGAATGATGTGTATTTTATGAGCACAACTTTAAGTGGTGAGGATATAAAAGCGATAGTCAATAATATTATTAAGGTAGGAGCTCAAAATGGTTAACAATAGTCTTCAGAGACAAAAGTGTTAACCGCTTGATCCAAGCCTTACCATTAGCCAAATATCAAAGATGATTCCTTACTTAAAGGTTATACATTTACACACTTAAAGATCATACATTTATAGTCTACTAACTTTCATCTTCCATTTGTCTAAAGGTACTCTTTTGTGCTATCACGACACATACTCTCTTATTTTGTCTACTCCTTATTACCTCATCACCACCCATACCATTTCATCCATCATAAGTGTCATTCATTTATTTTATCTATTTTTTCTTTTCAAGGTCCGTAGCTTTTATTTAGAAGATAAAAATTTGTATTTTGAAAAAATATGCAAATATATAAGTTTTATTGGGTATATATGTAACTCCCTCTAATTATAAACGATCTTTTGCTTCTTCTGTGACACAACTAACTATTATAAACCTTGAGGAGAAAATTAATCCCCATGTGGCCACGGAGGTTCACCTGCGATGACTCCGGGCTATCCAAAAGGGTAGTCGCCCTAGGATTAGTCGGCTCGCAATGTCGAGTCGGAACCCAGGTTAAAAAAAAAAAAAAAAAAAAAAAAAAAAGCCTATTTTAAACTTACTTCATATTCTCATGTCAAAATCTATGTAAAAGAAGTATGCTCAAAAAAAAATAAAAAAAAAATAAAATAAAAAAAAAATAAAAATAAAAAAACAGTAACTCCTTTTTTACTTTGTATATCAGTTAACATCTTGTGATTGCCATATAGACTTAGGATCAAATGAGAAGAAAACTTAAAATGAGAAGAATGAGAAATAACTATAGCCACACATTAGAGATGCATTAACTTGAATTAGATGCATCTCTAATCTTTTAGATGCACCCTAATATATTTTCTAGCAAAAAATTAGATGCATATACATATATTATATGCATTTCATCAAGTTAGGCGAATTGTATGTATTTTTCGTCTACTGCGGGTCAAATTTGTTGTTAGTGCTACTTTGCATCGTTTTCACTTCAAAAACACTTTCGAAACTAATTGGGGCGCATCTAAATAAATAGAGATGCATCTAATTCAACTCGATGCATCTCAAATGTGTGGTTATACTTATTTCTCATTCTTCTCATTTTAAGTTTTCTTCTCACTGGATCCCTACTCTTGCCATATATACTAGTAGACTTTTTTGGTTTTTTAAACATTTAAAGTTTAAACAACCGCTTTTCTAACTCACATATGTTACATAATACACATTACTTAAAGTTTAATATGGATCATATACAAATATACAAAGAAATTTTAAAAATTTACAAAATTATATAATGGAAATAGAATCATTACAATCTTAGTTTTTTTGAGAAGAAACTAAATGATAGCCAAGTGTGTGTAAATTTAGCAATTTAACGAAACACTATATAAAAATTCTTGAATAATAGTGATTCACTACAATAAAGAAAACACAAACTATATTGTATTTACTTGCATTACATTTGCAAACTTTCAACGTTTAACAAAGGCTCACACAAAATACAAAATATGATCAAAATATAAAGATCATATAATCTGAACCGAAACATTATGAAACAATTTAACAATGACAACAAATAGGATCATATCCTACGTTAGAATCTATTAGTACAAAACACAAAACCATGATTCAACCATAAACCATTAAAAACTTTAAAACTCGGATATGCGCTATAAACTATGAGGCCCATTTACGAATTTAGATGACCAACCCATCATTAAACACAAACCCAGTTATAACCCTAAACAATCTCTTCAAACCAAGGTTTTCAAGATCGGGATCCTACCAAGGATCGTTTTAGTATTTGCAAGATCGTGATTGTAAGATCGGATCGGGATCTTAAGATCCTACTCTAATGTCATTTTCTTAATAGTTTTTGTAATATTATACAAATTTACAAATTATTATATATCATAAACACAAAATTATATGAATGTTTCATCGAAATGTTGTTCTAAATTATGATTATGAAATCTTTAATAATATTAACATGTTAATTTTTTAAATTTTACAAAAAATAATCCAAAAATTTGCAGTTTTTTAGTATGTTATCCGAGAAAAGTAGGATCGGATCGGATTAGATCTTAAGATCCTATGGTCAAGATAGGGATCCTATAAGATCTTAAGTTTTCAAAGATCATATGTAAGATCCGGATCGTTTTTGCTTTACAGTATCGTAAAATCGTAAGATCCTAAGATCAGGATCGGGATCCTGACAACCATGCTTCAAACAAATCCCGCAGTCAAACAACGCAGCCAACCAAAACATTTTCTTTTATTCTCATTCCCAATGACTCAACAAAAATGAACGCAACAACAAATAATCCACACAATCAAGAAATAAACTAAATGCAACATGAAATACTACTTGTGTTAATTCGGATAGCAACCACACACTATAGTTGTAGCTTGTTGATGGGATTTGTTCTTCGTTTGTAGTGAAGTGAAGAGTCTTGTTGTTTGTTTTTCGTTTGTAGTGTGTATTTATATGGTGGATGCAATTACACATTGTTAATAATCATTTACTATAGTAACTTCACATTGAATGTGTGCTGTTACAATGTGAAGTAGTGTTACGATTTTGAATTGGTGTGCAGTAGAAATGTCATTGACCAAGTATTAAATCACATTATGAGCTGTTATAAGATGTGTATTGATTTCATAGTAAATGGTGTAAACGTATACATTTATTTATGATCATAAAGTCTGTTAACAAATACAAAACGTATCTATCTATAAACTCTAATAAACGTGAAAAAAGTACAAGCACACTAAAGCAGCCCATGCATTAAATTCTCTTACGTGTCTTCGCTCCTATTGGCTGGAGATTAATTGCGTACAAC
Source organism: Artemisia annua (assembly GCA_014162995.1). Classification (NCBI taxonomy): domain Eukaryota; kingdom Viridiplantae; phylum Streptophyta; class Magnoliopsida; order Asterales; family Asteraceae; genus Artemisia; species Artemisia annua. Next base: position 118,531 of record LBNU01005901.1, on the reverse strand, counting down.
CCACGTGATGCATCTCATTTTCGTCTAACTGAGCAGAATCCCCTATTTGGTAAGTCATTTATATCATTCAAAATTTCATTGAACCAAATTAATGACCGTAAATCAGCGTTTTGTAACTCTGTTTTTTTATGGTAAATCAAATCAAGAACCCTATTTCATAAATCAAATCAATATTACAGATCCAATTCCTTCAATCTATACGCTCCTCTTCATCTCATTCAAAAGAATACATTCAATGCCATTAAACACCAAATTCAAACCAATATTACAGATCCAATTCCTTTCCAGAATTTTTTCTACCATATCGAATCAAAATCAATTAAAAAACATTTTTGGTTCGTCTTTGTGCTAGTGATTAGTATGTTGTCAATGAAAGATATTTAAATGTATGTTGGTGTTATTGGATGTTTGTGGAGATTCAAGGTCGCATCAAATAGGTAATTTTGCGACTATCTTTCTTTGATCATTTATGTTTGAGCATGTTTATATGTGTGTATTTAAATGTGTGTGTATTTGATTTGAAGATATTTTAATCATTAAATGTGTGATCCGTGGAAGAAGTAGAAGATGGAATAAATGTCTGTTTTGGGGGGGCACTTTTGATTCAATCAGCTTTGTTTTGTACATTATCTAATAATTCTTGAACTGCCACAATGTTCTACACTTAGGTGTTTGATGAAATGTCTGCAATAATTTTGTAGAAAAATGGTTTTTTAATCATTAAATGTGTGATCCGTGGAAGAAGTAGAAGATGGAATAAATGTCTGTTTTGGGGGGCACCTTTGATTCAATCAGCTTTGTTTTGTACATTATCTAATAATTCTTGAACTGCCACAATGTTCTACACTTAGGTGTTTGATGAAATGTCTGCAATAATTTTGTAGAAAAATGGTTTTTTAATCATTAAATGTGTGATCCGTGGAAGAAGTAGAAGATGGAATAAATGTCTGTTTTGGGGGGCACCTTTGATTCAATCAGCTTTGTTTTGTACATTATCTAATAATTCTTGAACTGCCACAATGTTCTACACTTAGGTGTTTGATGAAATGTCTGCAATAATTTTGTAGAAAAATGGTTGCTTGGAGAATGTGTTCGTGATTATTCTTCTATCGAACTAACTCTCCTGTGTTAGGTAAAATGATTCATTCACTCCTATGATCAAGAATTTTCTTTATTTAGTCCAATGGGTCTCACTATTTTTAACTTTGACTTAAATAATCGAGACCATGGATAGAATGTCGTATTCAGAGTATCTGTTAATGATCGTTTGTAAACAAACACATCTAACTCTACTACAAGAAAAGCAATTCAAAAAGGTTAAAACAAGTAATAAGCTGCACGGGCTTAAATTTGGTTCTTTAATAGTTGGGTTCATGCGTAAAAGTTAATATTTAACTAATCTAAAGTTATTTGTTTTTATATATTTACTTATGTATCGTATATTATGGATTTGCTTTACTATATGTTCTTGGTTTGTGGTCTGAATTTGGAATTAACATTTACTGTTATTTTTTTTACTTGACCAGGGGCAATAAATTAAATTACCATAAGTTTAAAATTTGCTCCACTTAAAGAACCTGATGTTATAGGCAGGAGAACATGACTATGAGAAAGGAAAGCTAAATGAAATAATCGCCAAATTATCTGATGGAGTCGCTGTTATCCAGGTGTGTTTAAACTACATTAAATATAGATTTGGTTCCTAGACCAAGGGGAAGACCACTGCTACGTGACATCTCGAATGGTATGCAATATACTTCATTCTGGTCTAGATAATTTATTTAATATTGATTACTAATTATACGCCTCTTTAGGTGCCTGAATTGTATCCATATTTCGGCTACTCTCTCAAAGATACATTAGGTATCCGATGAAAACCAAAAGTGATATATTGTAAACTTCCGTATTGTATGTGATATCCTTTCTTTTCCTGCAAATTCATAACTTTATTTATCCAATACAGATGATATGTTACTCATTCAAAATTATGAACAATAAATGAAAAACAATTTTGTATTCTTCTTCCTCACGACTTAACTATAACTAATGATATCGTATTTTGTTTTTTTTATAATGACAGGTTTCAGAAGCCAATCATCTCCTAAGTTCAATCTATGATGGGGTAAGCTCACTAAAAGTAAGTACTTTAGGAAATGATATTTGGATTTGCTTAATTATTTTGTAAATATAAATGCAATTGACATCATTTAAAAAAATCAGTTTAATCTTTTTTTAAAGGGTGTTTGTTTATGCTTATTTTTCCGGCGTATGAGCTTACTGGATTTTTTGAAAAGCTAATAAGCTTAAATTTCGAGTAATGAACTGAAGAAAGTTATATTATAAACTAAAACTTAATTTGCGTTAAATGTGATGACAAACACACAGACAAACAACAGGAACATAAATGGGGTCTGAAAAACATGTATTAACTGATTATGTCGATAATGTTTTGCGTTAAATTGCATTACATGTGAACTTTTTGCAGGATGACTGCCCGCAGAAGCATCCAGCAACTCACAACCATGGTACTATGCTAAGTTGTGTGATCCTATAGAGCCTGACGTGTTTGGAATATCTTTGCATTCGTGCACATTTGTGGCTGTAATCAGGTGAACTCAAAAGTGCATGTGGAATTGGAAGCACACCACTGTTGCGTTACTTTATTGATTAGTTGGTGAATCTTCTTTCTGTTGTTAAGGTTGTCACGAAAGGTATAGTTTTTGGTTGAATATCTACGTGTCCCCTGCCGGGCAGTTAAAACCAAACACCATATCATTTATCTAACTGTGTAGTGTTTCTCTTGGCAGGTCACTTTGCTTATTTATGAATGGTGTTTGTAGGCCAGATGAAACTGCCCTTTCCTTTTTTAAAGATGCTAATAGCAAGTCTGAGCCGGTGTTGGTGCTCTAAGTAATAATGTGAATCAACAAACGTCTATATGTAAGTAAATTGGGTTTCTGATAGAATATTGTTGTATATTGGTTGTCATAGGCTGATGCTTACAACGTTATTGTGGTTTCAGCCATTACTTACACGTCGACTGGTACACCATCCATGGTGCCATTTCAAGAGAACAAAAGAAAGCGGCATTCGGTCGATGACGAAAAAGTGTCGGATATGTGTATATCTTCAAGGACAGTTGCTACTATGACACTGATTTAGGCAGCGTGCAAAATGATGTTAACCAAGGTTAGTGCCGTTATTTTTTGCGATTTATATTGCTTCTATATTATGTGTGAGTTGCTTTCTAAATTGTATTTGGCAACAACACCACGCTGCTATTCTTGATAACACTAAAGTAAGTATCTTAAATTGTATATGGTATTTTCATATTTGTGTTGTGTTTTCGTAGTAGTTACCAGCAATAAGCACCAGATGCTTGGTGGCAGTCCTTTGAGCATTCACCCATATGTGAGTATATTATTTTCCAGATACATTGTGAGTCTATGGTTATTAACATGTGTTGACGCATATTGTATTGGAATTGTTTCAGTCATCTATCCTCATCAGGCGCGTGGTTAAGTATATATCTTAAAGGCGAATTCAATCTCAAAGGTTGCTGGTGGGTGTACAATTTTTAGACGAGGTACACCATACATGGATGCTGCAGCTTTTCTATTAATATGGGTATGCAACGCGCTTCATAGCCAGTGCAAGGTCATTTTTTTTTTCATTCTCACATTTCATATCTTTTAGATAGTTCATAGTTTATTCTACTCTCTTGATGTCTCATTATATTTTTGGTGTAATGTTTATATTAGATGCAGACTTATCTTAGTGCAATCGTTGTGTACCTTTATGCTCATGATTACAAGCAATCAGAACAGTGCGCAATGTCTTTAACCATCACACACCATGCAGTTGACCAACATTACAGAAACTTCTTGCAAGGATGTAAGTTGAATAAGACAATTTTTTTGTTAGCATGTCAAGTAAAGTTGAGAATCTTAACTCATTTATGAATGATTGGGTTGATTTGGGTTTTGTCTTAATTATATAAATAGGTAAAGGAACATCTTATCGGGTCAAACGGGTCAAAAGGTGTAAAGCGCCAAAAGTATATTTCTAATGCATAAAACCTTCTAAATTCTTTATGTGCATTCTGAATTAATACTATTATTAAAAGGATTTGACATTTGTAGTTATATTTGATACAGTTGGAACAAAAGAGTTTTAACATCAATCCTACCTGTTCTGATTCATAAAATATTGCAAGTTTTGACCCATAACCTGAACCACCCATGATGTGGTCAATTATTGAGCCAGTTTGCAAGACCAGTTATCATTCCATGGTTGACTAGCGAACAAGTGATAGCAGAATGGGGAAAGACTTGCTATCAAAGGGGAACCTTGGGTGGTTGAAATAATTGACCAAATCTAAGTGGTCAAATTGCACCAAAGTGCTTAAGGAAGTTTAGCGAGGTGGCAAATAGTTGCTTGCATGAGGAAGGGAGCGAACAAGCAACAATGGATGTTGTCGTTTAGGGGCTAGAAATTGCATTGCATCTGCAAGAAGCTTGTGAGGAAGTGAGTGGAATTGTTGGTGAAGATATGCTAAAAAATCAAGAACCTCTTTCTCTAATGCAAGTAGAACGATCACAAAGAACGACGATGGGATAGAAGGCAAGAAAATTGTTGCACACCAAGGTGCCCATTAATGATCCAATACTGAAGCTGATCGAGGAGTCTTGTGGTACCTAAACATCTTTTTTTTCTTTTTTTCTTTTTTTTTTTTTTTTTTGAATAAGTAGATTGGTATTTGGATAGTTAGCTTCATACAGGCTATACGAATTTCATTCAGTATATTAAATTTCCTGATGTGTGGTTATTTGCATTGTCAAGTACTCAATATATGATAAGCAATATTAAAGCATTTGATATGTTCAAATTGTTTACGTCTACAAATCATAGCATCTAATTAGTTGATGGTTTGAATATTCTTTATCAATTGTAACCCAAAATATGTACTTATGATTGTTTAGTTGATGGTTTGAATATTCTTTATCAATAGTAACCCAAAATATGTCAAGTACTCGATACATATATATTTGTAAATAGCTATTTAGTAGAATTGATTGCATCCTTATGATTGTTTTGTGTGTGAACCTATCGAGGTCAGCCTCTTGGAACTTACATAACTCGACCACTTGAAAATTTCAAATATGATACCAAAAAGAGTCCAAGAGACTGATACCAAAAAGTGTCGGATATATGTATAGAACTTGAAAATTTCAAATATGGCGACTGTATATAGGTTTTTGGGTAATCCACGGGACTTCAAGCACAAATCATTAATGGGACACATTTTGGAAATAAGGTTATCATACCACGATGGAGAATTACTTCATATGATAAACGTTTACCTCTAAAGATCGTGAGGAGACAATATTCCAGTTCGGTGTCATTCGCCATGACAATAAACAAGAGCCAAGGGCAATCGGTTTCAAAAGTCGGATTGTATATGCCACGTCCTATTTTCACACATGGACAGTTATATGTGGCTCTTTCACGTGTCAAAAGCAAAAAAGGTTTGAAGGTTGTTGTTTCAGATGCAGATGGTAACCTGTCAAAAACAACTATAAATGTGGTATATAAAGAAGTTCTTTAAGGTCTATGATCAAACGGTCAGTAGGTATGTACAATATAAATATTACATGTTTTGTGGCATTTTTCTTATTTACATTTATTATAAATCTTAAACTTCTTTTACTTACATATTTTTAAACTTATTTTCATGTAATAGACCTTTTGTTGAAGTGTTAGAATGGTCACTACCTACATTTGCTTCTGAAGACAAACATATTGGAGATCACGAGGCAATGAACGTTTATTACATAGATATTTACAAGCAATGTATTTTATACTATCAGCCACTTATAACTTATTATTCCATTACAAGAAAATTTCATAGCGTTTACGTTTGTTGTTCTTTCTTACTTTATTCACGTAATTACTTTTTTAATCAAAAACTCTCTAAAATCCCGTGGATTCCACGGGTCTATAAGCTAGTTGACAAATAAAGTTAATCATAAGTATGTGAACAACATTTACTAAATGGTTTGTTAATTTCCTTTTATAGAAATGTTTTTGGTCTTAAAATTTTAAGGATTTCTATATTTAGAATGTTCTAAACCTTTTATAAAGTAGTATAGATTTTCATATGGAAAATGATTTAAGGCTTAAAAATGTGACTAATTATGTGTCTAAATAGATGTGTCAATAAGTTATTGGTTTGTGAATAAGTGGACCCCCAGTTTAGCACCAATAAATGATGTACTTAGGGGCTGTTTGATAGAACATAGAGCTTTAATGCTGAATGAGTCAAATGCTCTGAATGACTTGAAGGCTCTGAATCACACTGATTCTGAATGAAAACTTGTTGTTTGGCAAAATTGATCATTATAATTTGCGTGATCAATTAGTGTCTCTTTTTCTTTTTTTCTCTTATTTGATTTTTAGTCATATTTCATGGATTAAAAATATTCTTTACCATGTTTATTCTTTTAAATAGAGTGTATATAAGTTTTCACTTAATACTATCGATTTGTGTGATTAGATGTGTATCGCGTTTATGTTAATAACTCTACACGATTTTTTGGATTAGCGAGATTGGAAAAAATATATATATAAAAAGAGACCAATAAAATTCATTTGACAAGTTACATCACGTGTTAGAAAAGAGCAAGTGAAATCAATATATTAATAGGTTTATTTAATTATAGCAAATTAGCAATTAGAAATTTAGAATATTCAATTAATTTGAAAATGGGTGGACCTTTTGTTTTGTTACTGAATGGTTTTGCATGTTATTCATGCTTAACGATACAATGCTTAACGGAAAGGTTAAGTGGTACAATTTTTTTTATCAAACACTTCAACGCTGACCGATTAGCATATATACTCCTTTTATCTTAAATTTATTTTCCACAATTTCTTTTCGCATTGTCCCAAATTAAACATTCAATTTCAAAAATAGATGGTGAATTTAGATCTTATTTAAAACATTACCATCACTTAAGGTTATTATTACAAACTTTATAGAAGTTATAAATTAATTATTTAATAGTAAAACTGTCATTCTGCATAACGTAATAAAAATAAAGCTGTAATGAAGATGATTTTTAAAACGTGTATTTTTTATCGATGGACAATTATTTTAATACGGAAGGAGTACTTGTTAATGTGTAAGATGTCCAAATCGATTCTACAGATGCTTAGTAAAGGAGGAAGAGTTATAATATTTTTTTTAATAAAGTTATATATGGGTTATGTCATATCTCAACAAAAGTAAACATGTAATGCCTCCAATGTTTTGCCATCAACTGTTGAACTTATCCGACAATTAGAGAGGAAAAAAAAAGGTATATTTTGGTCTGATAGGATTTAGTGAGACGGTCATTTATTGTAAGATGGTTGATATGGGATTGCGATGTAAAATAGCAAAGAGATATATTACTGAATTATGTTTTGTGTTTACATATTATTTCCTTAAGACAGATTCGTCCTCTCCACGGTGCTTGAGAAATCATTGACGTCTATCTCCCAGGATACAACAACAGATAACCCCGTTAGCACAAACGAGTTATCTAGGCGAACCAAAACGTGTCTTCCCTCTATCACAAAACGGATACACAAGAAACCCATATGATAACGGAAAGGAGATGACGAATGTGTGAGTTCTATATTTTTGGTGTCTTGGGAATGAGAGTATAGCTTTCATTTATAAGGAATAGAGATTAAGAAAATAACGGTCGAATAATGACTCGCACTAATGGCTCATGAACACGCAATTAATTTTGTGGTTACATTTGACCATGAATTAACTACTCAAGTTAATTGTGGTTACATTTGACCATGAATTAACTACTCAAGTTAATTTCCATTAGTATTGTTATTCAATATTTTTGACCATATTTTCCAACAGAAACTGAATTAGAAAGAAGTGAAAATGAAAAGAAAGAAGAGTGAAGAAGAAAATAGAAAGAGAAAATGGAGGAAGATGAGATGAGAAAAATGAAGTGAACAGTATACTCCATTTTCATTAAAAACTGAATGCGAAGTAGGCACTGAGCCAATTAATGACTGTTTTTTTTAGCTTTTTGACATTTTGGCCTTTTATTTATTTTTTAAAATATTTAACTCCTATATTTATTATCCCAGATGTTACTTCTTATATTTAGTTTGCAACAAGGGGTTGGTTGCCCGCCGTTGCGGCGGGGCTTTTATGTGGTTTTTTGATAGAAGCTAGTTGTCTTACGGTTTTTTGTTTTGACACAGCTTTATTTTCTTTCGGGTATTATAATGGTTTTTGATGATGCTTTAAAAATACCAGTTCGATTGTTGGATGAATATGATTTTTCATTTAAGTTTTCTTTTTTAGCTTGTTAAGCTTCAGTTTTTATAAAAGAAATTTTAATGTTGTATTTTTCTTAATGTAATACAATTTTTTTTTTTTTTTTTTTTAATTTTTGCCCTATCTTATCCTCACACGCCGCAAAATAAATGCTACTGCATCACATATAAACCTCTAATACATCATATAAGCTATCAAACATACAAAAACTCATTCGCATATTACATAATCTATTTTTGCCCTAACTTATCCTCACACGCCGCAAAATAAATGCTACTGCATAACATATAAACCTCTAATACATCATGTAAGCTATCAAACATACAAAAACTCATTCGCATATTACATAATCTATTTTTGCCCTAACTTATCCTCACACGTCGCAAAATAAATGCTACTGCATCACATTTAAACCTCTAATACATCATGTAAGCTATCAAACATACAAAAACTCATTCGCTCATCACAAAATCTATATTTACCCTAAGTTATTTCAATAAATGAAAATACAAAACTTTTACCTGATGATTCCGTGATCAATTTTTTCGGTTCAACTTGTTTTTTAACTTTTCTTCTTCTTTCTGCCGCATCAATCATCTTTAAACTCTTTTTTTTAGCTAAATTTATAAAAAAAAATTAACTATTAGTAATTAAAATAACAAATCGATGCAGTAGATCATGATATATTTTTATAATAAACTTACGTTGCAGTAAATCAATCGATGAATTAATTTTTGTAAGATCTAATTAGGGTTTTGAATTTTAGAGAGAGAAATAGAGATGAGAGAGAGAGAGGAAATGATCGGAATTTTTGGGGGAGAGAGTAAGAGTGAATGAATACAAAAACGCGCTGATTTGAGTTTTAAGTTACTGCATCTTTGCCCCTCAAGTTTGTATTATTTACAAAAACGCCACTCTGCTTTTTTAATCTTGTAATTTNTTTGTTAATGTTTTATTAAGTTTAGTAGTTTTTTTTCATTATGATGCAGTAGATATAAAACTGTGATGCAGTAGGATTATCAGTTTGTTAAAATGTTACTGTTTGTATCAGATTTCTTGTAGTGTACTTTTTGTATTTTGATGACTAGTTATAATAGTATGATATAGTAGTTGTAAGAGTATGATGCAATAGATATAAGATTAGAATAGACTAGCCTATGCAACAGAAACAGAATGGTAATTTTGTACTTTAAGGTTCTGTTTGAATTTTTTAGGATTGATGCAGTAAAGATAAGACTGTGATGTAGTAGCAATAATATTGCACTTTAAAGTACTCTTTGAATTTTAATGGATTTATGTAGTAGAGATAATACTTTGATGAACTATTTTAAAGGTTTTTAATATTGTGCATTTTAAATCACAAGATTTTTTATAGGGTTTATGCAGTAGAGATAAGAGATTTTTAAATAAAGCAATACTTTTTGAATTATTGTATCAGATTTGTTGCAGTGTACTTTTTAAATAGAGCAATACCTTTTGAATTCTGATAAGGTTACAATCAACAATCCCGGTAAGAGTACTACTAAAGGATTTGAATTCTTTTCAAGGTTTAAGCCAAGAGTTGAAGTAACTGCTGAAGAATTATCGAAGAGAAGGGCTTGTTCGGTATGTGGAGAAAAAGGATGTCACAATTTCAGGACTTGTACACAATTGTTGCATGCATCAAAGAAAGCAAAGAAACAAGATCTGCAAAAGAGAGTTGGTTTAAGAGAATCTACACATCGGAAATGAATAGTCTTTTCAACTCTTTTTTTTTGGTCATTTTTTACAAATAAAACAATGATTTGATTGTAAAGAAAGAAAATTATATGTTACAGCTTCAATGTAAATCTATCTAAGTTATTGTATCTTTTTTGAGTTGAATATTTTTTTTAATACGTCATAGTGTTAAATCTACTGCATCAGTTTTTTTGGACAATGTGATGCAATAGAATTTTAACTGAGATGTACTAATTTTTTAACTGTAATACACTATAAAAATACATTGTGATGTAGTAACTTTTTAACTGAAATGTACTAACTTTTTAACTGTAATTTACTCACAAAATGGAATTTTAACTGAGATCTACTAACTTTTAGCTGATTCAGGTACAACTGTTTTCTAAGTGAGATGTACTAATGTTTTAACTGTAATGCATTAACAAAATACATTATGATGCAGTAACTTTTTAACTGGGATGTACTAACTTCTTTTAATTGTAAATGTACTAAAAATATACAATGAGGTGCAGTAACTTTTTAACCGACTTGTACTAACTTTTTAAGTACTAAACAAAGACTTGTCATTAAAAGAAAATGCACTTAGTTTCCAACATACATTAACTAAAAGTAAAAGTACTTATCAAACATTGATCATTCAGTTAACTACAATATTGATCATTCAGTTAACTTCAATGTTGGGAGTCTTTGTTTTCTTCTTTGCATATGCTCCTGCTTCTTTCAATACCTTTGCCCTCTTTTCATTACAACTTACAAGTATTATCTTTGCTAAACACTTGGCACGCAACGTATTCAATTGAGTTTTTAGACCTGGTCCTTCCTTATTCAGTTCTTCCAAAAACAAACCACGACCGTCGTACATTTCCATGTATCTCATCAGAAATACTCCACAGTCAACAACATTGTAGAGTTTCTTCCAATTAAATTCACTTGCTTACAATCGGTCGTTATAAAATCAACTATTTTTGGGTGGTTATTTCTTTCCAGGTAGTCAATGAAAGATTCCATCTGTAAAACAAAAAATTTATAAAATCACTGATGTAATAGTTTTACCAGTGTGATGAAATAGAAATAATAGTCTTATATTTCCTAGTACATCACTCTTATTTTATATTATACTGCATTACAGTCTTATATTTTACTGCATTACATTTATATACTACTGTAATGCCTTAGAAATAACAGTAATGCAGTAGAATATAAGACTGTGCATTACAGTAAGAAAACAATTGTTCTAACAACTTACATCCTACTGCATTACAGTTCATTTTCTAGTACATCACAAAGACAATCAGGCACACACAATTATTTTCGCACAAACGACAAACTACATTTATCATAAGTCATGCCTATGATCATCAACATACATCCTGCTACATTACAGTTCATTTTCTAGTACATCACAAACAGAATCAGTCACACACATTCATTTTCACACAAGCGGCAAACCCCATTTAGCCTAAATCATACCTATGAACAACAACTTTTATCCTACTGCATTACAGTTCATTTTCTAGTACATCACTAACAGAATCAGGCACACAAATCATTTTCAGACAAACGGCAAACCCCATTTAGCCTAAGTCATGCCTATGAACAACAACTTACATCCTACTGCATTACAGTTCATTTTCTAGTACATCACAAACAAAATCACGCACACACATTCATTTTCAGACAAACGGCAAACCCCATTTAGCCTAAATCATACCTATGAACATCAACATACATCCTACTGCATTACAGTTCATTTTCTAGTACATCACAAACAGAATCAGGCACACACAATCATTTTCAGACAAACGGCAAACCCTTTAGCCTAAATCATGCCTATGAACAACAACTTACATCTTACTGCATTACAGTTCATTTTCTAGGACATCACTAACAGAATCAGGTACACACAATCATTTTTAGACAAACGGCAAACCCCATTTAGCCTAAATCATGCCTATGAACAACAACTTACATCCTACTGCATTACAGTTCATTTTCTAGTACATCACAAACAGAATCAGGCACACACATTCATTTTCAGACAAACGGCAAACCCCATTTAGCCTAAATCATACCTATGAACATCAACATACATCCTACTGCATTACAGTTCATTTTCTAGTACATCACAAACAGAATCAGGCACACACAATCATTTTCAGACAAACGGCAAACCCTTTAGCCTAAATCATGCCTATGAACAACAACTTACATCTTACTGCATTACAGTTCATTTTCTAGGACATCACTAACAGAATCAGGTACACACAATCATTTTTAGACAAACGGCAAACCCCATTTAGCCTAAATCATGCCTATGAACAACAACTTACATCCTACTGCATTACAGTTCATTTTCTAGTACATCACTAACAGAATCAGGCACACACAATCACTTTCAGACAAACGGCAAACCCCATTTAGCCTAAATCATGCCTATGAACAACAACTTACATCCTACTGCATTACAGTTCATTTTCTAGTACATCACAAACAGAATCAGGCACACACAATCATTTTCAAACAAACGACAAACCCCATAGCCTAAATCATGCTTATGAACATCAACATACACCCTACTGCATCGCAGTTCACATTCTAGTACATCACACACACAATCTGCCACACACAATCATTTTCACCCATACTTCATCTCAATTTAACATAACCTGCTACATCTGACTTAAAATTTAAAACCTACTAAATCTCAACTAAAATTAAAAACTAAATTAAATACTTACTTGTAGAGATGACTTTCAATTTTTTCACTTTAATCGTTTTTTTATTTTTATTTTTATTTTTTACTCCTTGTATTTGCTAATAATTAAACATAAACATGATTTAAGGAAAAAAAAAGTAATCGATGCAGTAAAATATTAACAATTAGATGCTGGAAGATTACCTTACGAGATGGTGTATGATCTAGTAGAATTAACTATCATGGATTCAATAGATCTGATCGGAAAAAATTAGGTTTTTGTATGTGTAGTTATTGTGTGTTTTAGAAGAGAGAGAGATAGAGAGAGAGAGAGAGAGAGAGAGTGTGAGAGTGTGTGTGTGTGTGTGTGTGTGTTTTGTTTGAAATGAAAACTGATCGGGATGTTTTTGGGAAAAGAAAAGGACGGTTATTGATTTTGGGTATTTTACAATCGACCTTGAAGTTCTACTTATTTACAAAAATGCCACCGTCAGTTTTGATCTCACAATATTTGATCCAGTGGCTAGGATTCCTTCTTACACTTTTTATTATAACACACTTTTTATAATAACCCCACCCTATATANACTAGACTTCTAAGCCCGCCCGATGGGCGGGCATGACTTGTAATGATAATTTGGATGGTTTTAGTTAACGTAAACTATAGTTTTAAGATGTTGGCTTGTAATGATAATTTGGATGGTTTTAGTTAACGTAAATTATTGTTTTAAGATGTTGACTTGTAATGATAATTTGGATGGTTTTACTTAATGTAAATTATTATTTTAAGATGTTGTGTGTGCGTTTTTTTTTTTTTTTTTTTTTTTTAAATGTTACTGAATGGATTAAGAACCAATCATCAGTATCCTGTTTGCCACCCTCTTAAGCCGAATGCCATTAAAGAACTGAACTTTGAAGCTCTTCTACTTTTTTTTATACCAAATCGAAATTGGTGGGTTTGCTTCCCAAAATAGTCAGTCATTAATAACAATATAACATACATTACGACTCTAAATCTAACGCAAAAATACAGATGAAACAACATTACATTCTTATAAGGGTAAAAGCTACAAAATAGCTGCGTATTTTTAAATTTGTGCCAAGTTGAAACACTTACTTTTTTATTCAATGACTTCAACAATCTACTTTCAAATTTTGTTCCGACTTCACCAATATTACCCCTAAAATGACTATATTGTTATATTTTTGTTTCGAAATGTCTACAATGTACACCAAAATGAATAAAGAAGGACATTAATAAAAGTACGTTGGTCATTACTTTCGTTAACAATCAGAAAATACAATAAGAAATGTGGTCGAGTCATTTAAATGAATAATACTTATCTAATGTATTTGAATATATTTAATGATCGGTTATCCCATCATAGTTAAATATGATTTGTTTCAAATATATGAAGCCTTACATGCATGGGAATTCCATTATTTTTTAGCACATGTACTTATGACATAATCTGATTCTCGCATTTTAAGCAACAAACAAAAACAATAGCGTTAGCATGTTATGCAAAGTCAAAAAAGTCTAATACTCTATCAAGGCATTTAATTTGAAAATATTAATGAGAAAAAAGAACTCAAGCTACATGTTATCAATCAACTTTTTACATCAATTTACAGATTAGCAGTATGTAGTGTTGTTTGATCAATAGATTTTACCAAGATGTAGCAGAAAATTTTGGTTTCCAACTATTACAATAGACCTTGAATTCTACAATGTGGCAGTGCTCGCACTTGGAAAGTAACCTGATTTTCGTAACCTTAAAAGGTTCGTTGTCTGTTTAAAGCTAAACCGTGAATTCCTATAATCAAGAACAAAGAATGCTTAGCTATATGCATCTCTAAACAATAAGTTCACATGCTATGTCTTCAAGATTATAAAAAATATGATCTTTCTTTTAATTAAAACTCGATAACATGGTTTCTTTACGGAAAACTTGCTTCAAATTATCTCAAGAGTTCAAGGGGTCATAGCAAGAAATGTATCATCTTAATTACTAACCAAAATTACTTACATTGAATTAATCTCAAAACTCGAAACAATATTAATCAAATACATGTGATGTTAAGAACTATACACTCAACAGGGCCGGCTTTGAGGGTGTGCAAGGTGAGCGACCGCACAGGGCCCCAAAATTTTTAAGGGCCTCAAAATTTGTCTCGTTAATAATTATATGTATGTGTACACATATTTTTCACAAAGAAAAAAGTATTTATATGAGAAAGTATCTTAAATGAGTAATATTTTAGCACGTTTAGCTAACTAATTGAATTATATATAAATGGTGACACTTTATATATAGCATTCCTTATCGAAAGGCCTCATTATTTAATTTCGTACAGGGCTCTCAAAAATTTCATAAATTCATGGGACGGCCCTGACACTCAATGTCATGTTTTCTTTTCAAATAATCATCATATACACAAACCTAATTGAAAGACATTAAATTAATCTCCATATCAAAATTGATGGGTTCCAAATCAAATATATAATAGTAATACCCCTGTTTCTTTCATATCTGTTTACATTTGTTGAGAAGCTTGTGCATATCTTGCCTATACGTTGCATGTTGTGTCGAGACTAAATTCAGATCAAGTTGGTTTATTGGAAATTTTGTGCCCACTGAATTAAATAAAGACATTCACTGCAAGAGCCATAAAACTTTTATATTGGTCACCACTTATAACCTATACAGGGAGTATCCTAAACTATATACTAAGATAATCCCAACGAAAGTTAAAGATACAATACCAATCATGTCACTAAAATAGCTAAGCAATTAGAAATTACTCTGTAGGGAGTATGTGACCTTTATTCAATGAGCTACATACCTCATCGAGTAAATTGTAAAGATTAGAATGGCTTTTGAGCTGAAAGAATAGATAATTTACGTATGCCACCAACATTATAGAGCTACTAAATCTTGAAAGTGCCAATTCTGACTTCTTGAAATGGAAATCTGTGTGTAAAGTGAAGCACTACTGGGAATAGTAGACCCATTACAGCTATTAACAACAGTCCCGAACTAATAATTGCAGCTATTTACATATAAAAAGACACATTCTCGTGCCACACCTGTGAGAAAGCGTTTCATGTTAGCGTAGCTGCATGCAAACCCCATGGATCCACACACATACGTGGCGTCCACTTTGTTTAGAATCATTGTCGCAACTCACCACTGGGCATCTGCTTTCTTTTGTGAGACGCCGAAGTTGCAGACGACATACTGGTATTGATAGGCATAGAAGAACCTGTTGTGGCGCGTATATCTCTTGATTCAAAGTCCAGAACAACCGGCACGTTCGGCAATTATGCAAACAAAAACAAAATAATAAGCGATCATCATAAAGCAATTGAAGAAACACATGTGAATCTGGAAAGAGCACATGACTACAACCTTTGAATCTAACAATGTCGGGAACCTGGTATTGCAAAGGCTCATGACGTAAGGGTGAACCAAACTGCGAGCACCCTTCCATGGTGTCGTTTACTATTGGGCTAACACCGACAGACTGAGGCTGGTTTGTAAGGATGACGCTTAAAAACCAAAAATATTCATTGGTACCCATAACGATTTGCAACTATCAAGCTTGCAAAGACATAACTCCCATGTGTTGTGTCTGAAAAAAGACATCAAATAGGGGATAATAAACACAAAGTTATATTTATGCAATTAATGTTATGGGATTTAAGTCTATTATAAAGAAAGAAATCGATCTAACGGGGCCTAACACAGAGAATGAGGGCATCATCTTTTGCTCTACCTAAACATTTCCATGAAAGTTTTAGGTGGAAACAGGTCACTTTCGGAAGATTCGTATGAGTGAGATGGAAGCATCTAGGAATATACTAAGCTTATAAATCAAGGAACTCGTTTCACTGTCTCCCTATGATTATATGCAAACAAAGCAAATACATTCCAATTAGGATAAATTCATGGAAAGATGTTTATTTGGGAATAATGGATTATTTGGGAAATAAAGGGTCAGTAGTTAAGCTTCATTACGTGAATCCATTTTATAAAATGAAAAGAATGCAAAAATGCTAGCTGAAAATGCAGACCTGGAAACCCGAGAATGCCAAGAGTATCTCCTGCTTCACACTATTTTTAAACTTTGAAAAGCTCAGAACGACTGCAGAAACATGTTACATGTGTACTTTAGTATGTGTATATTTTCTGATGTTCGCAACTGATTAAAAAGTGTATAAAGATTGGTTATTTTGCAAACTCTAGGCCTTTTAAACTTGATGTTAAACGGATCTTATGTTTAACAGGTCGGTCATTCTAAAGAATCCCTGTTGAAAGGTATATCAAACAATTTACTACAATGCTTAAGCTTATTACGGTCATCAATCCTTCACAACATAAACACAATCACATTTGTTGTTATCAAGCCTATTACCACACCATGAGTTATGACCCTCATTATCCATACCATCATCATTGAGCATATCATCACCATTAACATCCACATGATCTTATATACACCAAGACTATCATTTAAAGAGAATTCAACGACCTGTGACGTGAAGGAAAACAAACAATAAAACGCTAAGAAACATGACCTGAGGTAAAGCTAATATCTCTAGCTAACAATACTCCCAAAGCTATGTTTCTGATGTGGGTACAATAGACTCATAAAGTTTTTCCTTTTCAAAAGATACATTGCAATTCTTATGAGTGTGTAGTTTGTATGAAAAAGCAAGTAATAAAGAAATAAGAATAAATACCAGGTATTTAGTACCTGATGATCATGGCCTTGATTGCAGCAGAAGGAACCTCAATATCGTTAAAAGTAACGAAGCCTCTTGTAGCTAATTGTGTCACTTTTTGACATCGTCACTCCTTAATATAGATATAAGCAATAAACAGGCTCATTTTATAACTTAAAAGGTCAAAAATCAAAATTGCTGCCTTAAGTAAATATAAATAAACAGAATACTCAGGGGCTTACCCGGGTTGTAAAGTGAGCCAACGATCGAGTGGTAAAGGCGCTTGTAACGGCTTAACGTTTTATCTCATCTTTTGTATCCGATTTAGGTACCTTCAAAGCAATAAAAAAACCAAACCAAACCAAACTTCAGTAGATACATCATAATGTTTATAAATTGTAATCAATAAAAATTGACACAACGTAGACAAATTATAAGTTCAATCACCTCATGTGTTTGTGCTAAATTTGCATCGTCAAAAGACTTGGTCGTTCCAATAACTTATCAGTAATCTTTAAATAAGTAGGCCTGCCACGATCATCAAATAAACAAAGCAATTCACAATAAAAGAACACCATAAGAGTTATTTCCTTACTTGCACATTAAACAAACCTCCTGCAAAGTTTTCTAAGAAAATGTACATTATTCTGGAAAATAGACAGTTTTTATAATGATAATTTAACACAAACAATTTATATAACTCAAATATCTATCAAGAAAATATGTTCAAACTGACCCGTACCTTCAAAGTCAGTTGGCAGAGCAGTCGCGTGCCCAATGGCCCGGTTGATTACACCTAAACCACATGGCAGACGCACCACTATTTCCACCTTTTGAAGCCACACCTTCTCAACCCAAGCTTCTTTAAATTTGACAATAAACGGATGATGAACCCGCGCTATTAAAGCAATTTAAACTTCAAAAATTACACTACATTAAAAAAACAACACTACCTTGAATCTTTTAGGTATCTTGCCATTGTTGAGTGCATAAAGAAAGTTGCTTACAGTATTCGCACAACAAATATATAAATGATCAAAAAAGAGCAGAGTGGGGGTTGCATTAACATCGGTAATAAGGTTAATCTGTGGCTGCGAGAGCTAGTACCACACATGTATGGGCGACCACCCTTATCATTAGAAGAACATAGCAGAAGAAGAGCATTGTGAGGATACTTGTGCCAGCGATGCCCATCACTTAGGATGTCCACCTCACTGGCTCAGGTGGCCCCACTCACGTCTGCTGCAAACGCTTTAATCTTCTTGTTAAATGTTGAATAATTTGAGTTACAACTTGGGAAAAAGAGCTTTGAGCTAGTTCTAAAGATTGGAAAAAATGAAACTTATAGTCAAATCATGGTTAGAACCATGGTGTAATCCATCACAGTTGGTTGCGGTGAGCCAATGTGATTTGGAACAAATCAGCAAACTATGATATAATGGTTTCTAGTAACATTATATATGTAGCATTGTCGATTGATGGAGTTGCAAAATTTGTTTCATCACAGCATGTCAAATTGCAATAATATAAGGAGCAGGCTGAGTGAATGTAGTCCGTTCACTCTATCAGGGTAGAAATTGTTATTGTTAGGACCGCCGACTATTGCAACAGTAGTATGGTTGGAAACCTCCATCATAGCCAAATGTTTGTGGGTGAGAGGTTTTTCTGTGATGAATTCCTTGTGGGTACTTTGCGCCCTATCCTACCATATATGACAGCCTCATTGGGTTGTCCCCTAATATATAGTCCACCTGAAAAATGCATAAATGTTTTTTAGTTCCTTTGTCATGAGAAGTAAACAATATGGCCTTTTGCAAATCAAATAAATTCTTTTGAATAAGCAACTATTTTATAAAAGATTTTCGTTAAATAACAATAAGCCCAAGTTGTCGCAAGGTATATAAATATTTCATAATATTTATATATATACTAATCATGTTTTGAATAGTATTGCCTAGTTATTAATAAGGTGATTACTATATTATCCATAGTTGGTTGTTGTCTTAGACCTCTGATCCTTGACTAAACTCTTATCTTCCCAGGAGAAGCCCAAGAACTCTGATCATCAGAATACATGTTCTTGCTTATATGAGATACATATTCACTTGAGCTGAAAATAATCTCTAACCTTGTTAATAAATGCTTGTGCAAGCTCGTCAAGAGTGAAGGACTGGGTACGAATAATTACAGCATAAGTGATCAGATATAGTGATGGATTATAATATATTAATGAAGTCTCTTTAATTTGTATGTCTTTCTTCAACGCCAATATATAGGTATAGAACTATAGATCGTCAACAGAGAAAAGAATGTTGCGTATAGAAAGGTGAATGGTTACTGTGTGAGTATATGTGTAGGGACACTCTAACTTCATTAATATGAACCCAACTTACCTGAAGTTGTCATCCAGGAAGAAAGAATTGCTGGCAGCATTTTTTGAGTCCTCTGTCATTAATATCCTCATGCTTGAAATCACCTGGTTAAACAGGTTATTTAATTTCAGAAAAGAATAATCCATCATAACTCTCTTAAAACGAAATTTGACACTAAAAACATACATGATTCACCTGAGATGGTAAAGTTGCACTGGATAGAACTGTTTGAACCTTGATAGCATCGGTCACCTTGCCTTCAATGGAAGAAAAAAATATAGTTAGCAGCATAAAATAGCATCTAACAGATAAACAACCAATGAATCTAAAAGAAAGATAAAAAAAAACTTAAAGAAGGACTCTTAGTAACTTAAACTTTAACAGTTTCTTGCAAACCTGGGATGAAGAAAACAAAGAAATCCATAAATAAGTTGCATGCATAACTAAAATTCAAGACAAACGTGATACCTTGATTGTTGTTGTGTTCTAGGGTTGGAGAATGGATTTATTTTAGGGTTGCACAAGGTTACGTACAATGAGATGATGAATTGGGCCGGGTTCTTTTCATTAATTACTATAGATTAAGAGTAATAATTAATTACATTTCTTTATATACTTGGAGTTGCAACATGTATTCCAAAATAACATGTTGGTTTAGTGGTTAAGATACATGTTATTATATAAAACACCCAGAGTTCGAACCATGTTAGTATAAAATTTTTAAAAACTATTCCGAAATTTTGAGTAAATAACATGGACAAATTTATCTAAATTATCTAAAAAACTATTGAAATTTTGAGTAAATGACATGGACAAATTTAGATTGCTTACATGGCCACAAGTGATGACATGCCTGATAATGAATTACATGGCAATGAGTTATAAAATTGCTTACATGTGATGACATGGCTGATGACATGGCACAAAATGATTATTTGGCAATGACTGGGCAATACGCGTGTAATGCCTCCTGTTATATATAATATAGAGATATATATATATACATATATATATATATATAGATACATATATATATATACATATATATATATATATATATACATATATATATATATATATATATATATATATAATATATATATATATATATATAACAGGAGGCGTTACACGTATAATGCCACCTCATTGCCCAGTAATTCATTATCAGCCATGTCATCACATTGTGGTCATGTAAGCAATTTTTATAATTTATTTTGTATTTTTATAATTAATTTCGAAAATCTCAGCAAAGATTAATACTTAAATTCGGAATGTGTTTAAAAAAATTTGGCACTTGCGTGGATTGAACCAAGGTTTTTGGCAACATTAACAAGCATCATAACCACTAGACCAACACATTTTTTTTGGTTATATCTTGCAACCCCAACTCTATAAACCATGCTACCAATTATTAACCATTTTAATGAGATAACCACCATATATATGTTTTTTTAAGCGAAACCCTAAACAGAAAATCATATACACGCTATTTCACTGCAACTATCCATGTCCCTTCATCAATCTGTAAACACGTTTGAGGACAGTGAAGAAGTTACCTTTTTATCAAAACCCTAATATCATTCATTCATCATCCAGAGAATTGCATAAGTCGGTTTAAGGTTTTTGTTTTTCTGAAGCTTTGTTGACCTGTTCATGTTTTGTATCCGAATATTATACATGATTTTTTATAATTTATATTTCTTCTACTTCATCGACTAATAAGGTGATAATAATCTCCTTCACAATTAAATCATACTCACATCATTACAGGTTTCATTGATTTATTTTGGGTTTTTGTTTTAGCGATAACATGTAATCTTTTTATATAACTATTGATACTTTGTAATATTAATTGTTTGCAGGATCTGATCAATAATTCGATATGTGATAGATTCAATTATAAAGAGAGCATTGTTTTAAGTTTGGTCATTCATTGGTGTATTACTTTTTAAAGGAAAAAAGACAGAATACAAAGGTAATCCTTTTAAGGTTAAAACATATTACTTCCTCTTTGTTATGTTTAATTAGTTATATTATAAACGATTGCATGGATCCTGATAAAGGTTTGGATGGCTTAGGCACACCAAATTCGAATCAAGTTTTTATCTTTTATCAGCCATGATTTCAAGGTATATTTATCATCTACTTATTCCTTAATGTATTGATTTATGTTTTCTGTGGTTAAGTTATGGGAGTACATATGATGAATTGTCAACTATAGTAAATAGGTTGTGTGAGTATAATTGAATAGTGTACGACCACCGGGCTTTTGTTTTGTACATATTATTTCTCCATCACTTCTTCTAATCTTTTTTGTTATTTGATGAACTATGCTACTTTTTTAGGAACGTAAAAGTCTAGATTCGTTCGAATTAAACAAGCTGCTTGGAATCAAATATGGAGTTGAGTTGGAAAACACATGATAAGGCAAAACACATGAGCTGCGCTAAATTTTTCAGAAGGTGTGAAGGTATGTGCAATTTTATCTCATTTTTCGTTGTGTATCTGTTATGTATAACGTTTTGCTGTTACTTTTAATAGATTTTTGTTTTGTTCGTTGCAGTTTGTTGCAATGCAAATATTAATGGTTAGTGGAACATTAGATAAGCACCCAAACTCTATCACAAATTGGAAACTTATGATCCATTTAGTTTGTAATCAGTTATGTGTTGACTGTCAAAGAGCGATTTATGTTATTGTTGGTAATGCTGGTCGTAAAAATAAATAATTTTACAGGAAAAAAAAGGTCTTCATTATATTTTCTGATATCTCTCAAGTTGGCCACCACATCCTTTTCCTTTTTCACTCACATTTTTCAAGGTAGCCTCGCAGATCACTTATTCAAGATTTTATCACTAGGTGTAATTTTCCAAAATAAAAAGAGAAAACAACTGCTTCGATCTTTTATTTTGACAATTAATACAATTTTATATGCATGTTTCTGTTTTGCGGTTTACTGTTGTTGTTTTGGATTGTAAGAACATTGCGCAACAGAATACGGTGGTCATATTATAAAGAATCACCCAGTGTCGTGCTTAACTATAAATATCATTTATATCGACGGTCTTCAAATGCCTGCTCAACAACGTCCTATGAATAGGAAAAAATATTCTATTAGAAAAGAGTGTGTGTGAGCCTGTCATGAGCCTATGTGGACTCGATAAAGGTGTGATCATAGTATCTTGGCAAGGCAGCTTATTATAGTTGTAGCCATGGTTTTTGTATCCTCTTTATGTATTCGTATAAGTAGAATATAATCTGATTTCGGTAATTTTCTGCAGGAACTGAAGCAACAAGCTTGTGATGCCTTAGATTATGGTCGAGAACTTTGTCATCCAAATCCAGTGAGTGTCACAAACAAATGTAGTCAAACTAAATGTTCTTGGTTGCATAAACGCTTCAACTTCAAGCTATTGTTGCTCCTGATCCAAGCCTGTAAGCGAGTCAGAAAAAACTCACAAAAGGTCAAGTTTCGAATTTCCGTTATAAGTTCACTTTTTTGTCTTTTAGGAACTTAATTTTTATAAATCTGTATATATGGGCCGGGTTCAGGATTTGTCATTTACTTACAACTTATCGACAGCCTTTCATGTGCCTGTTATTGATATTGGAGTTGCAGTTATGGTCCTTGATTTTATTAATGGAGGCGCTCGGAAACACTGACTTTGCTACTTTAACGTCATAACGGCCTATTATCAATTCGGACCATTGACTTGACTATACAATGCATTAAGGTAGATTACATTCACTGACTTTGCTACTTTTTAGTGGTCAAAATTGTTTCCCTTTCTAAAGAGTTTTTAAATGGCACGTTACAAAAGTTCTTATAGCTTTAAACATTACTATTTTGAGGTATGATGAACTGAATTAGTCTGACATTCAAAATCACAAAACAATTACATAACAAAGTAATTTTGATATTTAATGCTATTTATAACTTTTTAAATTGTTGTTTTCTGCAGCATGAATTATGTGGGTTGGTGAGGTGAGAAAGGCTCCAATAAGAGCTCAAATGTAAACGAAAGAATAACATAACCGCTATTCTTAAGAATAGGGCTGATTGGCAGCAACAAAACCTATAAACCAAACATATAAAAGCAAAACAAATAGTCCAAACTCATCCAGATTCCTAAGCAAAACAAAGGGTCATTTTAAGGTGTGTTTGGATTTTAAAAAAATGCAATTTAGTGGTTGTTTAAGTGGGTCATTAACTATCATCTACGTGAATGCAATAATTATTTGGTTTGAAATTTTTTAAGAAAGAAACGTTTGCACAACCCAAGCTATGACAGAGTAGTTCAATCATAGTTGCATTCTTTTTGAGTCCATACATCTCCCTGCAGCTGTGTTACTTTCAATGCTTGCTGTACCGGTTTTATCATTAGCGACCTTCTTGTATCTGGTGCTCAAAGTGGTGCTCAAAGTAGAGAGAGTGTTCTCCTCCACCATTGATTGATACGTCTCTGCTAATCAAAACATGGGTTCTCATTCTTTCCTTATCTTTTGTTATTTATCATTCTATTTTGTTAGTTTGAAATATATATTATTGGTTTAACAGGTTGTTGGAGAACAATTGGCTTTCCGAGAATACAATGCAGCAGGTCTGCTGTGTTTTATTAGATTTCTTCTTATACTAATGGACTTGCAAATCAGATATTGTTCGATTTATAGTCGTGTTTTGGTGTATTATTGCTTTGGTGCTTACAGAAAGGCGATTCTTTGTGTGAAACCTGATAAAGTCCAACAAAGGGGCGTAAATTCGGCAAAGGTACATATGTGAAAGGGTTTTTGATCTTTTGAAGGTACGCAATTCTCGCATGTTTTTATTGATTGTGATCTGTCATTGCCTAACAATAGTATCCTTTAGTAAACTGTTTGATCTCATAATTAGTCATCAGATGAAAAAACTTCCGGTTTTTAATTGAAAAGCTGTAACACTTGACTGGGAAATATGGAATATTATTAAAATGCAGCATCACATGGATGGTGTTTGCTACCACTGTGCTGTGGGTTTGAGTTTCTATGTGTCTACCGATCTTAAGGCGTTAACTGAAATTTACAATGTGATTCTGCAGAAGATTACACAAGCACAAGTTAACTGAAATTTACAATGTGATGCTGCATTTTAATAATATGGAATATTATTAAAATGCAGCATCACATGGATGGTGTTTGCTACCACTGTGCTGTGGGTTTGAGTTTCTATGTGTCTACCGATCTTAAGGCGTTAACTGAAATTTACAATGTGATTCTGCAGAAGATTACACAAGCACAAGTAAAGTGTATATCTAAGTTAATTGGATACCCCAAATTCTTTGTAATCGTAGAAGTTCTAGATACCATGGTGAGCAATAGATGTACAATTGTTCTATTTATACAAGTGGTGGTTCCCTAAATAGCAGAGAAACAACAAGTGGTTGTATATCCGGTTGAGAGAATTAGAGTCTTAGACTGTTCGTTTGGATCCTGTATTTTGTATATAAAAGATATTGTGATGGGTTATAAGGGCAACACATATGAAATGTCCGCCTGTAGCATACGTCGGTAGCCTTTTTCAAATCAAGTAATAATGATTTCAGCCTTAACTTATTTTTCTTTGTATAATTATTTTTTTGTTAATTAATTGATAACTCTACTTTTTGTAGCTTTGCTTAGTTAAGCCAGCAACGTTTCAAATGTATATTGTTCACAGGTTAGGAGTCTCACTGTAGCACCAGTGGAGCGATGTTTATTGCTTATTATTGTTGGAAGTAAAATATATTCAAAGTTGTGTCAAGGAAAATGAGTACTCAAGTATCAGGATGCGTCTGTTTCATATTTGCCTTCTCATATATATGTAATGCGATGGGTATTAAAGAGGATTACTCATTTATGGTCTTGTGGCTCCTCGAACTCTGTATATTTCAATAATGATTTATCTCTTCTGATTTTACTTATGGAATTATTATAATATTTGATTGTGGATTATAATATGAAAATGCATATGATTTCAGGTTACTAAGAGAAACGATACAGATAAAATCGAATGGCATGGGTGGAACTGGAGATCATACAATTATTCTACATCGTAATTGCACATGACTCAAAATGATTCCAGAGGGATCCACCGTGTAGGAATCTGGATATGTGAATGTAGTTGTGGGGATTCAACTACTTAATTGGATCATTCTCTGCACAACTACACTTTCTTTATTCATATATAATTAGTATTTAGAATCACCAATATATTCTCTTCTATGAAATCAAATTAGATGGTTATAATTTACTTATTAGCATGCATGTACTCTCAGGTATCAACTACTAATTAACGTATAGTTTGTAAACACTTTAAAGGTTAGCATCATATAAATTTGGCTGGAGATAGACGAACTGGGGTGAGCACAGTTCCGGAACCGCACATAACCGAACTGGAACCGCGATAACCGAGAATCGAGAACCAGACCGAGTAACATGTCTCGGTTCCGGTTCGGTTCGGTTCCTTGCGGGTCTAACCGATTGGAACCGAAATTTGTAAATAAGAAGGTGATGACGAGGATAAATGGTGTTCGTCTTCGTGACCAAATGGTGTAAAGAGATCGACATGCAAAAGGAGTATGTGACAGCTTATATAAAGAGTGTTGCATGCAAAATAAGTTACTTCTTCGATGGAATTTGAACTTTTTATCTTGCTTATATACTTTTTGGAAAGTAAAAAGTATCAAACCATACATTATTGAAAGGGCGTTCGTCTCGGTAACAAAATGAAAATAGAAATAAGAAAAGTATACAAGCAGTGTTATCTTTGGTTTGATACAATGAAGGATTATCTTAGAGACGTAATATATTGTCTCCATTATACATACTTATTAGTTAAAGAACTATATATGATTTAATATGGATCCATGCTATCTAGCTAACAGCTAGCCATAGTTAGAGCGTCTCCACTAATTACTAATTAAAGAGCTAGGTAAAAAAACTGAATATAAGTTAATGGTAGGCGGTTCTTCGGTTCCGGAACCAATACCCGCGGTTCCGGACCGAACCGAACCGAGAACTGAAATTTGAAGAATTGAAGAACCGAGAACCGAACCGCGGTTCTAAAATTCGGTTCAGGTTGGGTCGGTTCCAGTTCGGTTCTCGGTTCCGATTCGATTCTCGGTATATTTGCTCACCCACGAAGAACAACCATCGGGCGGACTTCGGAAGCCCTCTTCGTATTTAAAAGTCAAAAAGATTATGTGTTCTAAATAAAAATAATAACACCACTAAGAACACCATTAACAATTGTTCAAATCTCTCATTAACTAATACCATCAAAATAATAATTAAGCTCCCATCTTTAAAAATGAAATTCCGTTAAGTAACATCATTAAAAGAATAATTATAAGTCATGCCCGCCCATCAGGCGGGCTTCGAAATCTAGTATATATATATATATATATATATATATATATATATATATATATAACAATAAAATAATAAAACCACTAAGAACACCATTAACAATTGTTCAAATAATAATTAAGCTCCCATCTTTAACAATGAAATTCCGTTAAGTAACACCATTAAAAGAATAATTATAAGTCATGCCCGCCCATCGGGCGGGCTTCGAAATCTAGTGTGTGTATATATATATATATATATATATATATATATATATATATATATATATATATATACAATAAAATTTTATCCTAATATTAAAAAATACTTTTTATGTTTGAAATAACTTTTTTGGCTAAATATATTTGTATATTTTTCTTTTTTTTAAATAAAGCGTGTAATTCAGATTAAACCAAAAACCGAACCGAAACAAACCGAACTAGAATTCAACAAAATCGAACCGAAAACCGAATTTAAATTCGGTTTGGTTTGGTTCACGGTTTGACCCTAAAAAAACTTTTAACCGAATTAACCGAATAACCTGAAAACCGAACCGAAAAACACCCCTAGTCATGTCCGAAAGACCCAAACCACTGAATCATTAAGAATTGGGCTTGAAGGTTTTGTAGCTTTTATGGGCTGAATAAATCTCAAGAGGCCTGCCTATTAACGATATTCTCAATCCAAATTATCTAAACGAATGTCGTAAATTATTGGTTCAGTTTAACTATCAATTGATGTGGCAAGAACTTTTGACTTCCAAGCCATCTCATGGATGGTGACTGATATAGCAACATGAATTTAAGAAAACAAACGGTACAATGGTACTGTGCAGGGCCCGGTTCTTGTTAGCTTCAACTATTTGGAGTTTGGACCACATAAATTTCTTGTAGGGGGTATACTTGTTCTTTACATGAATTTATATGGTATGCTTTGCGTCCCCGAGTGACAAAGTTGGCAATCAATGAACATCATATTCAGCAAGCAAAATTGACGTTTCTGTGTTTCTATATCAAGGGCGGACCTAGGCCTTCAAGAACTAGATGCAAAAAATAATTTGTAACGTAATATTAAAAAAATATATATATATATATATATGAACCAAAAAGTTAACAGATGCATTTAGTAAACGGTCATGTTGGCAACAAGCATTTGGAAACATTTAAGAGCGATAAGCAAAAAACATTTGCTTGTTTGGCAACATCTCAACAAGCGTTTGAAACATGGCCAACTGCTCTATTCTTAAATGCTTTCTGAAGAAGTGACAAGCGGTAAGCATTTGCTTGTTTTACACTTTATATTTACAGTTACAGCTATGTTACCAAATACGTTTTAGCTGCTGCTTACTGCTAAGCGCTACCGCTACTGGTAACTGCTTACTGCTATATGTCGCCAAACAACGGTAAGTAGGGGGAAATCAATGAGGTTCTAGTGAACCCTCGAAACCCACTAGTTCTGCCCCACCCCTGTTTTTATCATAAGTCAAACCATGCTAGCTAGAGATCATTTTTCTCCAAGTTCCAACAAACAAATGAAATTTGAACTTTCAACTTTGGAGTTACCATGATAGTAGTCAAATCGTGCTAGCTAACTATCATTGAAAGTCAAACCGTGCTACCTAAAGAAAGATCATAGGAGTAAACCACTTCCATCATTTATACTACTTATGTTTCTCAAGAACCATGATATGACTAGTTTTAGTTAACTATTGTATGGCATTCTGATTAGTGAATACATCATATACATACGTATAATTCGGCTAATATAAACTATAAACATTGATGTTTATAAACACGTAGCCGTAGAATATTTTTATAAGTGCACAACACATAAATAATTACGTTGGTAACGTTAGTACCCTGCCTACCTAAAATACTTAGGCAAACCAACTTACTAAGATAAATAAAAAAATAGGATGATAAACCTTTAAAGAATTTTTCAAACGATAACTAATGTATGATTGTGGAATGAGTGAAACGAATATTTCTTTTTTTACATTCTCTGTCATTGATGCATTCGTTGTCTGCGACGATTCCCCATAACTTATTCCCTTTTATTTTTTGTTTTGCCGTGTGGATATGTGTGAATGTCGATCCGCGTTATCTAAAACAAAATTCACGAAGTGAAGTAACATTTTATATTTTAAATAGATGCTACACTTCATTAATCCCATTGTTGGTACTACTCCATATGCTATTTGTTTTACGTTGAAAAGGTTATCAAAATAGGGAACGGATCCGGCAAGAAGAAAAACTAAAATGAGAAGAATTAGAAGAATTTCTAACCACACATTTCAAATAAGGGGGAGATTTTTAAGAGGAGATGCAGATATTTTAATAGGTGCATTTGAAATGTGTGGTTGTGGTTTATTCTTATCATTCTTATTTTAATTTTTCTTCTTATTTGATCCTAACTCATAAAAATATTTCTTTTTCTCATAATAAGTGTCAAATTTCGTAACAAACAAAGTTTTAAAAATATTCTCAATAACTACATTCTCAACCGGCTAAATATCCTATTTATAGGCTAACGCTTATTTTAATTGGTTGAAATATTAAATGGACACTTATTTTGAGACATCTCAAAATAGTAACGCTGACACTTATTATAAGATAAGGAGTCGTCATTTTTAACAAATCCTGACCCATACACCATACCACAATTCACATCTTCTACAACTCCTACTTCTACACCACAAAGCACAAACAACTCACCAACTGCACAACCACACCTGCATACACCACCACCCAACTCAAACAACTCACAAAATGAAGACACTGATCCAACACACACCACAACTTCACCAACATCCACACCACCCTCCACAGAACACTCAACTAATTCACCTGAACATCCACCATCTTCTACTTCAACACAATCCAATTCACCAAACCCACCCACACCTCCACCTCCACCTATTAGAAAATCCACCAGAACCACAAAACGACCACACAAGCTCAAAGACTTTCACATCATCATTCCAAAACTGTCACATACACTAAACTCCACTATTAAATTTCACCATTCCAAATACATAAACTACAACAACATAACATCACCCAACCACAGACACTTCATCAACACCATCAATCATACAGTGGAGCCCAAGTCTTATACTCAGGCTGCAAAAGATCCAAGATGGGTGGATGCAATGACCAAAGAGTTATATGCATTGGAGTCCAATAGCACATGGACCATCACCTCTCTTCCACCAAACAAGGCTGCAATTGGTGCTAAGTGGGTATTCAGAATCAAGTACAATTCAGATGGCACTATCGAGTGATTCAAGGCAAGGCTAGTTGCCAAAGGCTACAACCAAAGGGAAGGAGAGGATTACACAGAAACCTTTGCCCCAATGGCCAAAATGGTCACTGTTAGAACCCTTTTAGCAACAGCTGCCCATCACAACTGGCACATTGCTTAATTGGACATCAACAATGCTTTTCTCTATGGTGATTTGCAAGAAGAGGTCTACATGGTTCTTCCACAAGGCTACAAACATGACTCAACCATTCCTAACCCAGTCTGCAAGCTACAAAAGTCCCTATATGGTTTAAAACAGGCTAACAGACAGTTGTTCACCAAATTGACCACATTTCTTCTCAACAATGGCTTTACTAAGAGTTATGCAGACACTTCCTCCTCACATACAAGAAAGGCAAAGATTTTTTTAGCCCTGGTAATCTATGTAGATGATAGTCTTCTCACAGGAAATAACTAATACCTCATCAATCACTTCAAACATAAGTTGGATTTAGCCTTCAGCATCAAAGATTTGGGAAGCTTAAACTATTATTTGGGCATTGAGTTCTTAAGAAGTGCTAAAGGAATCACCATGAGCCAGAGGAAATATGCTCTTGAGCTACTTCAAAGTGCCAAAGTCCTGGATTTGAAACCATCACACATTCCCATCAACCCTATTGAGAAGCTAACTGAAACAGATGGAGAATTACTTGAGGATCCTTCACAATACAAGCTTTGGTTGGAAAATTACTATACCTCACCATCACAAGACCAGATCTTTCCTATGTAGCTCACTCACTAATCCAATTCAGTCACAATCCAACAACATCACACTGGAAAAGCTCTCATTAAAGTCCTCAGATACATCAAATTGTGCCTTGGACAAGGTCTTTTCTTCCTAACTCATAATAACTTACAACTAAAGGCATATTGTGATAGTGACTAGGCAAGTTGCCCTGTCACAAGGAGGTCAGTCACTGGTTTTTGCATCTTCCTAGGCTCATGCCTCATCTCTTGGCAATCATAGAAACAAAGTGTGGTCTCTAGAAGCTCCACTGAGGCAGAATACAGAGCTTTAGCTGAATGTACATGTGAAGTTACCTGGTTAGCTAGTCTTTGCAAAGATCTACAAATTCCTATAACTACCCCTGTTCCCATCTTCTGTGACAACCAATCTACCATTGCTCTAGCTGCCAATCCAGTCCAGCATGTGTAGCCTCTCGTAAATTTCCGTACGATTAGTAAATACGTAAACTGGAATAAAGGTATTTCGTTATTTAATATCCCCTTTTTACGAGTGACAAATTTTTTTTATGCATAACGTATTATGTGAATCTCTATGACATTGTGAAATGATCATTTACCTAGGAACGATGCTTGCACACAAACCTAGATAGTCTAAGTATCGCGAATATATTTTTAACGTTTATATTTAATAAATATACGTTTCGTATATTTATAGTACGATATTTATATATATCCGGAACCTACGAAAATTCCCGGGATTAGTCATTATTATTTTTGGAACGTAACCCGACTCCTAAAAATTTACTAAGTGGGCCCCGTAGCTTATTGGGCTTTTAAACCCAATCCACAAACCAAACGGACTCCTTATTATTTCTTTTCTTTTCTTTCTACTGGGCCGAACAAACAACACAAGCCCAAAGGGCTTTGAGCCCAACCCAACACCCTTATAGTATTTTTCTTCCTTGTTTCCCAGCCTCGACACTGATGAGTGTGTAAATACTCATCATTTTCTATTACCTGAACTGCCAAAAACATCCAAAAAC
This sequence comes from Artemisia annua, assembly GCA_014162995.1. Classification (NCBI taxonomy): domain Eukaryota; kingdom Viridiplantae; phylum Streptophyta; class Magnoliopsida; order Asterales; family Asteraceae; genus Artemisia; species Artemisia annua. The sequence goes on along the minus strand of LBNU01005901.1, from coordinate 86,269 downwards.
ACCAAATAATGCATCAAAATAATGGAAATATTCCAAAAGTGTGTTTTATGAGTCTTAGATGCAAAATGTTTGAAATCAAATGAAAAACAAACAAAGTTTGCACAATTGGCAGTTTCAGTCCCTCAACTTTCACAAATTGTCAAAACTAGTCCCTAAATAGTTCAAAATATGCAAAATATCATAAAAGGTCCTTGGGGATTCATAAGTTGTCAAAACAAACCCTTTGAATATCAAAAATCACAAATTTACAACTTTGGTCCCCCAAGTTTGAAAAATGTCAAAAATAGTCCTTGGTGAATTTAAAAAGTGAAAATAATCAAAAATAAACCTTGTACTATTCATCTATGACATAATTGGTCCTTGTGGTAAAAATTTGGAAAATTACAGGTTTGGTCCCTGAAGTTTCACAAGTTGGCAGGAATGGTCCCTGGACTTTCAAAAGTGGAAATTATCAACTCTAGTCCTTGTACTATTCAAATATGGCAAGATTAACCCTTGAAAGAACTTTGGAAAAATGCCAAAACACAACCCTCAAAAATCAGTAAATTACAAAATTGGTCCTTGTGAATTTAATCAAACCAAACGGATCCTTATAATCCCATAAATCCAAAACCCTTAACCCATTTCCACCCTAGCCCACTAACCCTTCCTTTTCTTTTTCCCTGGCCCAACCCCAAGCCCAAACCAAACCCAAAGATTTAAAAGTTATAACCCAGGCACCCCTTTCCCCCTTCCCCGTTCACACCACCTCTCCTTCCCCATCTCCACTTGCCTGCAACCTCTCACCACTCCCACTTGCCCATCACTTCCCACCGCCCAACCCACCATCCTCTACCATCTACCCCCCACAATAAATGCCACCACCCCCAATTGCAATCTCACAGTCAAGTTACAATTTTTTTTATTTTGGCGCCAAAATGACGTGGAGGGTCAAGATTGATTTGCAGAGATCCTATGGTGATGGGAAGTACTCAGAAACCCTAGAAGACCCATTTTGCAGCTATAAAAGAAAAGAGGGTGAAGAAGGAAGAGAGTAGTCACCTAGTTTTTTTTAGTTAATATCGAATTAGTTGTAATTGTAATTTCTAGTTATCTAAAACCTTTTTTAAGCTTTGTAATCTGTTTCTCAATTGTAATTTGATCTTTTGGTAATAGAAATTCAAGTGTTTTACTTTTTAATCCAGAGGTTGCACTTCCTTTTGAATTCTCTGTTTTAAATTTCAAAATATGTTCTAAATCCTTAAGTTAATGTTTAATAAGCTCATTTAGGTTATGTGATTAGTAAATAGACATAAAAAGAAAAAAGAAAATTCAGAAACAAAAAGTACACAGGGTACCTTTGCATAATGGACAGGATGCTAATGGAAGTTGCCAATAATGGAATGGCAAGATGGACTTTTACCTAGCTTGTTTACAAGCTAGGAGCTTGTAGAGTAGCTCCTCGAGCATATTTGACCTGGTTTAGAGCAAGGGTCTCTTGTAAGTTTCATTTTCAATTTTTAGTTAAATTTACTTAAATTATTGAATTTACTGTAGATGTGCTTATAAGTTGCTTATTTCTGTGCTTTTGTGTCTATTTAGCATTACTTAGTCATAATATAGCTCAGTCTTTGATCCTTGATTGCTTGTGTCCATTGTATTGATGTTTGACATTTGACTGCCAAAATTGAAAGTTGTGATCAAATTGAGTATTAGTGGATTAACTTGTCACTGTGGTGTTATAATCAACCCAATAAGTCATCATAAGTATCAAGTGCTAAACTTCATGGTTCAAACATGCTAATTGATATCAAAATCTCATTTGCATAACTGTTAAGGAGTGTTTGGTTCAGGCATTTTCACTTTGTTCCCATCTGTGATTGATGTTGTTCTGGTTCATGCATTTCATTTGAGTTCCTATTAACCCATATCTAGCATAAAAATCAAGGTTCCTTTTCATTGCTTAAGTAGCTATTGCTAAAAGACCCTCGATCATGAACCTTAATCACTTGATGAGTGAACTTAAATAACTGTGAATAGATCTATTTGGGGCTGACAATCCCCGTTTGGTCGTTGGAGAAAACTACCAAACGCACATTATTTTAATGACATAGGTTACTGGCAAAGACCTATCCTAAGGGCATATTATTATATTGCGTCATATATATAAATATGATTGGCTGTCAAATCGTTGTGTGTCATGAGCTTAATGCAATAACGGGTATTTGTGAATTCTTTTCAACTTGTTTGATTGCATACGTTTGCAATAAATGACTATATCTTGTGTTCAACTGTTTAACTTTCAAACCTATGAATATCACTCAACTTTATGTTGACTTTTAGCATGTTTATCTCAAGAACTAAACAAGAAGAATTATGAAGGCACGGAGTGGGCATGTGGACTTAAACAAATACTTTAATTCATATTAAATAAATGTGTTGTTAAAATGTGAACATCTTATTATATGGTATTTTGGAATAAAGTAACTTTTTAAACATCACTTTGTGTTGTTTCTGTGACGGTGAAAAGATCCTCGAAGTAACACCCAAAAAGTCTTCCGCTGTAAATTATAAAAGTCTTCCGCTGTTATGGTTAAATTTTGGGGGGTGTTACAGATTGGTATCCGAGCTTTGGTTATAGCGAACCAAGTGTTTTCAAACATTGTACTATAACTACATTTTTGAAAATGGACCATTTTACAAAATACCACATTATGCCCTCCGTGCATACGAGTATCCGAATATCTGGTAGAGATGATTTCTTTTATGACTTCTTGTAATATTAACATGATTATGATTTTGCTAATGACTTGTATTTACTAATCGGGATTATTACTG
>LBNU01005901.1:71562-82750 GCA_014162995.1 Artemisia annua | reverse complement strand
TATTTGATTCTGGAGCGGATAAGAGTTTTGTGTCAGATACGTTTGCACCCTTACTCGATGTTACCCCTTCTAATCTAAGTACCACCTATGAAATCGAAATGGCTAACGGTAATTTGATAGGCACCAGTTCTGTTATGAAGGATTGTACTCTGACTTTGTTAGAAAAACCTTTTCTATTGACCTCATGCCTATACAACTTGGTAGTTTTAACGCCATCATTGGTATGGATTGGTTATCCTCACATCATGCTAGAATACATTGTGATGAGAAAGCTGTCCACATACCATTCGAAAATGAAATTCTCATTGTTCAAGGAGACAAAATTAAACCTCGATATGGAATTATCTCTTACCTTAGGATGATAAAACAGGTGAACGAAGGATGTCAAGCATTCATGGTTCACGTTACGGAAAGTAAGTCAACTAAAAAACGACTTGAAGATGTTCCTATTGTTAGAGACTTTCCAAAAGTTTTCCTGAAGATTTACATGGTCTTCCACCTAATCGTCAAGTAGAATTTCAGATCGAATTAGTACCTGGAGCAGCACCAGTAGCTAAAGCACCTTATAGGTTAGCACCCTCAGAAATGAAAGAACTATCAGAACAATTAAAAGAATTGTCAGATAAAGGATTTATTCGACCAAGCTCATCACCTTGGGGAGCCCCGGTCCTATTCGTCAAAAAGAAAGATGGATCCTTCCGTATGTACATCGATTATCGAGAGTTGAACAAACTTACGGTAAAGAATCGATACCCATTACCCCGAATAGACGACTTGTTTGACCAACTACAAGGATCAAGTGTATATTCAAAAATCGATTTAAGGTCAGGATATCACCAGCTAAGAGTTCGGGAAGAGGATATTCCTAAAACTGCATTCAGAACGCGCTATGGACATTACGAGTTCCAAGTAATGCCATTTGGTTTAACCAACGCACCAGCAGTTTTCATGGATTTAATGAACAGAGTGTGCAAACCATATCTAGATAAGTTCGTGATAGTATTCATTGACGACATCTTGATTTACTCGCACAACGAAGAAGAGCATGCAGACCACTTGAGAATCATTCTAGAATTACTCAAGAAGGAAGAACTGTACGCTAAATTCTCGAAATGCGATTTTTGGATTCGCACCGTTCAATTTTTGGGACACATAATAAATAGTCAAGGTATTCATGTGGACCCAGCAAAAATAGAAGCCGTCAAAGGGTGGGCATCACCTTCAAACCCCACAGAGATACGTCAATTTTTAGGTCTTGCAGGTTACTACCGAAGATTTATCGAAGGTTTTTCTAAGATCGCAAAACCTTTGACCAAATTGACTCAAAAGAATGAAAAATATATCTGGGGAGAAAAAGAAGAATCAGCTTTTCAGTTGTTAAAACAAAAGCTTTGTGAAGCACCAATATTAGCACTACCTGAAGGAAGTGAAGACTTCATAGTATATTGTGATGCTTCATACCACGGATTAGGAGCAGTTTTGATGCAAAGAAGCAAAGTGATAGCTTATGCATCCCGACAACTAAAGAAGCATGAGGAAAACTACACGACTCATGATTTAGAGCTAGGAGCGGTAGTATTTGCCCTTAAGATGTGGAGACACTATCTGTATGGCACTAAATGTACCGTGTTTACTGATCACAAGAGTCTTCAGCATATTTTGGATCTTAAGGAATTAAATATAAGGCAATGTCATTGGCTAGAGTTACTGAGTGATTACGATTGTGAAATTCGCTATCTTCCCGGTAAGGCCAATGTAGTAGCAGATGCGTTAAGCCGAAAGGAACGATTGAAACCTATCCGGGTTAGATCATTAGGGATGACCATTTGTTCGCCTCTTCCATCACAAATCCTTGCCGCTCAAAGCAAAGCTCTTAAAGAAGAGAACCGAACCAAGGAAAAGATCTATGGCATGCCTGAAAACAAGAATGGTTTCTGGAAAAGATCTGATGGAATGCTCTGTTTTAAAAACAGAAGTTGGGTTCCACACTTTGGAAGTATTCGTGATCTTATAATGCATGAGTCACACAAGTAAAAATACTCCATACACCCAGGTTCCGACAAAATGTATCAGGATCTAAAGAAACTATATTGGTGGCCAAACATGAAAGCCGACATTGCAGAGTATGTCAGTAAATGTGTGACATGTTCAAGAGTAAAGGCGGAATATCAGAAACCGTCAGGATTACTTGTACAGCCCGAACTTCCAATGTGGAAATGGGAACGTATTACTATGGACTTTGTCACCAAGTTACCTAGAACTTCGACTGGTTATGACACGATATGGGTTATCGTTGATCGTCTCACGAAATCCGCACATTTCTTACCAATCAAGGAAACTGATGAGATGAATACGCTTGCTCAATTATATATAAAGGAAATAGTATCTCGGCATGGAGTACCAATTTCAATCATATCTGATCGTGATAGTCGTTTCACATCCCATTTCTGGGGATCTTTGCAAAAAGCTTTAGGAACAAAGCTAGATATGAGCACCGCGTATCACCCTCAAACCGATGGGCAAAGCGAAAGAACCATCCAAACCATGGAAGATATGCTTCGAGCATGTGTCATCGACTTTGGAAAAGGATGGGATAAACATTTGCCTTTAGTTGAATTCTCTTATAACAATAGTTATCATGCCAGCATAAAAGCAACACCGTTTGAACTCTCTACGGTAGAAAGTGTAGATCACCTGTTTGTTGGGTAGAAGTTGGAGAAGTACAACTTACTGGACCAGACCTTGTACATGAAACTACGGAAAAGATAGTTCAGATCAAACAACTTAAAATGAAAACCCATGGATTTTCAGATTGGAGACCGAGTTTTGTTAAAAGTATCGCCTTGGAAAGGAATGATACGTTTCGGAAAGCGTGGAAAGTTAAACCCACGATATATAGGTCCTTTTAACATCCTGGAAAGGATTGGACTTGTTGCTTATAAACTCGAATTACCAGAAGAACTTAGTAGGATTCATGACACTTTTCATTTGTCAAACCTCAAGAAGTGTTTGTTGGACGAATCTCTTATCATCCCACTAAAAGAAATTCGACTCGATGAGAAACTCGTTTTCACTGAAGAACCAGTGGAAATCATGGATAGGGAAATCAAACAGCTTAAGCATAACCGTATACCTATCGTTAAAGTTTGTTGGGACTCCGAACGAGGACCGGAGTATACTTGGGAGCGCGAGGATCAGATTCGCACCAAGTACCCACACCTCTTCTCATAAACACCCGTGACAACCATTTTAGCCTCGAATTCTGGGACGGAATTCACTGTAAGGGGTATGTACTGTAGCCTCTCGTAAATTCCCGTACGATTAGTAAATACGTAAACTGGAATAAAGGTATCTCGTTATTTAAATATCCCTTTTTACGAGTGACAAATTTTTTTTTATGCATAACGTATTATGTGAATCTCAATGACATTGTGAAATGATCATTTACCTAGGAACAATGCTTACACACAAACCTAGATAGTCTAATTATCGCGAATATATTTTTAACGTTTATATTTAATAAATATACGTTTCGTATATTTATTGTACGATATTTATATATATCCGGAACCTACGAAAATTCCCGGGATCGGTCATTATTATTTTTGGAACGTAACCCGACTCTTGAAATTCACTAAGTGGGCCCCCGTAGCTAATTGGGCTTTTAAACCCAATTACAAAACCAAACGGATTCTTATACTTCTTTTCTTTTTCTTTTCTGCTGGGCCAACGCAAACCCAAAAGCCCAACGGGCTAAGTAACCCAAACGCCCCCTTATTTTTTTTCTTTGTTTTCTTTCTTGGTTCCCAGCCTCGCGACACCCACAAACACACCCTTTTTCTTTCGAATTGGGACGAGAAGTTTGCTAAGCGTACGAGTTGTCCAAGTGATCCAAGGGTACCATTATTAGCTCGTTGTAAACTTTATTAGGCTGTGAACCTTTCTACAATCAATCTTTGATCCAACTCGAACCATACGTGATATTAACTCCACCCCAAGAGGTGAGGTGAGAAAGGAGAAACCCATATTTCTTTTCGTTATATTGTTTTTCATACGTTTTTCTTTCCACATTTATTCGAAATATATAAACATAACACACATATATTATTCGACATATATAATATTGGACATGTTGTCTAACGAGATGTATCAAGTTTCGAAATGAATAACAATGTTTACATATTAAAAATCACACGTTAATATGTTGCCTAGGACCATTCGAAAACACTTAGAATATTTCTAAGTGATTAAAACTGTTTCTCAAATGATTTTTGGTCGAACACGTTAGCCTCGTTATTTAAAATCTATACACACGAACCACCCTTTTTATAATTCGAACTCATTATTGGCTTGGTGAACAACCAAGAGACACATTTTATTCGAATTAAAGTGCTCGTATAACCCATTTGCTCGACCCTTTTTGTAGCGACCAAAACTGATTTTTATAAAACTTATTTAAACTAACGTGGGCTTGTGTAAGCCCATTAAGGACTTGTGATATACTGGGCCTGAAAGCCCAACTCCAACATTTTTATACTTCTAAAATGAGCCCAAGTCAGGGCCCAAACCTTTTGAAAGCCCATTGGATCTAAAAACGTTATTGGGCTTTAGTGTTAACTCGTTAAGGCCCAATAAAGGAAATAAGCTCTTTTTAAGCTAATAAGCTGTTGAAATAAGTTAATTGGAATGTCCTGAGTTTATTTAAGAAGTCAAAATGTTAAACTTTGAATTTGGTGAATTTTGGACTAACTTTGCAAAATATTCCTAACCGGGGACTAAAAATGTAAAAATTGCAAACTTGTGGTAGAAACTGTAAATTCTGGAAATTTATGTTCTAAACTGTAAATAATGATAATTGGAGTTGAAAAATGTAAATGTTGATATTATTTGGACTTAAAATGAGATAACCGTTAACTTTGGACTAACGATGAAAATTATATTCGTTAGGGTTAAAAATGTAAATTCTGGAAACTTGAAGGATTTTACTGTAAATATTATTTTATAAAAATAATATTAATGCTTATATGGAAGAACGTGTATTCGGGAATTAAAGAACGGAATAAGTTTTATATATATACGTTATATAATTAATACTAACGATATATAACGAAACGTACTATATTTCTTTATTCGTGAAATTACTCATATGACTTATTACGATGACTTTCCGTCAATCATCGATCAATGTACTTACAAGTTATATTTATATATAACTTTGCTTTTGAACTTGAAGCATTTAACAAACACGAGTTTTGTTCGTAACTAAATAACTATTATTCGCGATAAAACCGGACTTAGACTATCAACTGAAACTTGCATTATCTTTTAGGTTGTGTGTGAAGCTGTTTCATTGCTTTGTTGAGATTACGATACAACTGTACTACTGAGGTGAGTTCATAGCCCACTTTTTGACTATTTTATGTGGGGGGATACATGCTTAAAAACCGAACACAAGTCTTTTATTTTGGTATTGATATACCGGCTGACCGTTATTATTGCTTAAGTAGCTATTGCCAAAAAACCCTCGATCATGAACCTTAATCACTTCATGAGTGAACGTAAATAACTGTGAATAGATCTATTTGGGGCTGACAATCCCCGTTTGGTCATTGGAGAAAACTACCAAACGCACATTATTTTGATGACATAGGTTACTGGCTAAGACCTATCTTGGGGGCATATTATTATATTGCGTCATATTATTAAATATGATTGGCTGTCAAATCGTTGTGTGTCATGAGCTTAATGCAATAACGGGTATATGTGAATTCTTTTCAACTTGTTTGATTGCATACGTTTGCAATAAATGACTATATCTTGTGTTCAATTGTTTAACTTTCAAACCTATGAATATCACTCAACCTTATGTTGACTTTTAGCATGTTTATCTCAGGAACTAAACAAGAAGAATTATAAAGGCACGGAGTGGGCATATGGACTTAAACAAATACTTTGTTTTATAATAAATGTGTTGTTGAAATGTGAACATCTTAATAAATCGTATTTTGAAATAAAGTAAACTTTTAAACATCACTTTGTGTTGTTTCTGTGATTCCGAAAAGATCCTCGAGGTAACACCCAAAAAGTCTTCCGCTGTAAATTATTAAAGTCTTCCGCTGTCATGGTTAAATTTTGGGGGGTGTTACAACCCCTTTCCCTTGGCCCATTTCTTCCAGGCCCAACACAAACACCCCATTATATAACTCCCCCCAGTCAAACCCACGGTCAACTCCTTCTCCCTCCCAACTTGCAACCTGCAAAACCACCTTACACCCTGCAATACCACCCTACACCCTGCCTTATTCTCACCTCCAAACAACAAAAAGACAAAACCCAATCATACCTTCACCCCTGCACAAGTTAACCAGAGCAATTTGCCCTTATCCATTTTTGGCGTCAAAATATTTTAAAGGCCAGGATCAAATTTTATTCATCCAATGGCTATCATTTTTGATGGGAAAGGTTCAGAAACACTTGGAAACCCTAAAGGTTCACTATAAAGAGAAAGAGAAGCAGTGGAGTTCACTGTGTGGTTTTTTAGTAAACTTAGAATGTCAAATTAGCTTAATTTCCATTTCCAATTGTAATTTTAAACTTAAAAGGGTTGTATTCAACATTTTCAGTGTAATCTCAACTTTCTTTAACCTTAATTTTCAAGTTCCCTTTGGTAAATTCAGACTTTGCATCTTTTAGTGAAATTGAAATTTTTACTTAAATGATGTTGAAAGTGGTTATAACTGTTCCATAAGCTCAACATAAGTTAGTAATAAGTTTCTAAAAGCTCAGTTAGCTTTTAAATCATTTTTACTTAAAAAAACTCATAAATCATAAAAATCACTAAAATCATAAAGCAAAATCTCATTTTTTGCATTTTTACTGTAGCTCTGCTTATTAGCTGATTTCTCAGGATCTTTGTGCTTATTTGGTGTATGTTAGCTTAGTTATTGCTTAATACTAAGTATTTGTTCACTAGATTTCACTGTGCTAACTTTTTCTAGTTTAACTGCCATAAATAGCTTGTAAGTGATTAACTGTGTGTTTGCTGATATTGTTGGTGTTTATATGCTTAAAACAGTTTATTACATCATACTTTAACCTTGTGAATCAGTTTTATGGCCTTAATCATTGAAATGTTTTGAAAATCTCATTTTTAGTCTTTTTAAGGTGTGTTTGGATTTGCTATTTAAGCTATGTTCAGGGTTGTTTTTGTTGTTGTTTTCAGTTAAGAAATGTTACATTAGGTCTATTTAGGTTAGTCAAGCAATAAAATCAAGTGTTATTTTAAGAAAAAGTTAAAATCTCTATCAAATCTCAATATTTTCCTTCACTGTCAAGAGTTTAGCATCCATAATCATTCAAATCCTTTCATTAGTTGTTAAGATAAATTATTTCAGTCCCATAATAGCTTATTATATTATTTTCAGTCAATAGGAATCAAACAAAACTCACCTTAGTCAACTTTTAAGAAAACATCAAAAAGTCAAAAGTCATAATTGTTAAAATGGGCAAGTTTTCTAGATCATGCACAGGGTTCAATAGAGTTTTGAAATAGATAACTAGTGTTGTTTGTGTTCTTTTGTTGCTGGTGTATCTAAATCAAGAAGATAATCTGGTTTTAGAACCCATTTGCTCATCAAAATCTGTGTCCAAAGTTGCCTGATTGCTCATTCACCTCCCCTGCACCCAGGCTTTTGCCCTCACTGACCCATTTTCTTTTGACCATATCTTGCTCATTTATTGAGCATTTTGCTTGATTTTTGTTGCTTTGTGAAGCTAGTAGTACTGAGTTGTTAGATACTTCATTCGTTTGTCCTTGTTTGCTTATTCCCCTGCTTATTTTCTCCTCCCAAATTTCCCATTTTGGCCATGTATGTTGATGCAACTCAGTGTAACTGAGCTTGTTGATTTCTTTGTGTTTCTGCTTGATCCTAGGTTGTTAATTGTGGATATTAGCTTGTTAAGTGTTGCTTGTGATTGTGCTTGTTTGCTTTTGCCTTCGAATCATGCTCATGTGCTTATTGGTTAACTGCTTATTTCACATATCTCATTTAAAACTCATAATTCACCACTGTTGGAATTTTTATCTTGCATTAGCTTGTTTAAGGCTTTTTATTTAAAAGGACTTCACAAAAGTTGGTAATTATCAGTAGTCACTAAGTTTTGTAAAAAGGAAAAAGTAAAAAAAAATGTTGTGTAAAAAAAGTGGGTTGTGGGATTCGAACCCCTGACCTCAAGGTTACCTAGGCACCAAACCAACTTAGAGCACCATCTGCCCTATAGCATGTTTAGTGTTTTAGATTCCCACCCTTTTATTTAAAGTGATAGCTTCTATTTAAGCTATTTAAGCTTTTTAGCTTATTTTTCTGCTTTTTCATTTAGTATTTCTAATAATTAATATTAGTTTAATTAATTTTAATTAATAAATCAAAAAATAAAAACATTAACTGCTTATTTATAAGCAATTGCATCTTGTTATATTTTTCCTAGCTTTTTATAATTATAAAGTATTTTTAGAAAAAGTTTCATAATTTTCATTGTTCATTTGCTATTTTTCATAAATAAACTAGTTTTATTAGTTTTTAATTAATAATAAGTAAATAATTTCTCAAATAGCTTATTATAAGTTTTAGAAACTTTTTATAATTTTGTAGGATTCCTGTGATGGTTAATTAGTTTTAGAAAAAGTTTGATAATTTTCTAAGTTATTTTAGCATTTTTAATAATTTAAATTAGTTTAATAGGTAATTAAATAGTTATTAATTAATAATAATTAAAAAGTTAAAAAAAATAATTTTCTTTTTTTTAAAATTTTCTTTTATCATTAGGTTTATAAAAAAGTAATTTTCATCCGCGTAGGATTAATACTGCTCACTTTTCACTTTTTATTTTGTACGTTTACATTATTTTTAACTTAATCGTACATTTTTAAATTTAAATACATTTCTAGATTATTTGGTTTCACGTTTTTGTTGATATTGCTTATCTTAGTCATTTTCATTTATATTTCCTTAGTATAATCACTCATATCCTTTTCCCATTCTAATTCACGCGATTACAATTCGTTTTAAATACAATTTCACACCTCGCTGGGACTTAACGACCCGGGAAAACACTATACTCCAGGGAGATTTTGCACAAGCTATTTGACCTAGTTGACCATATCCTTGGTTGATTTTGGACTGACTGTTTGGAGCCAATCAAATTTTGTCGCCGCTGCAGGGGAGGTGTGCTGCGTATAACGAATTTAAAGATTAGCGATTCTGGATATACACTCTTTGTATATTTACCATCCTTGTTCATATTTTCATAAAAATAAAACTAATCGTGAAGTTAATTCGTTTGACGGATCGATTACCAAAAATATCGTAATACAGTTTTCAAAAACATGTAAAACTTAAAAAGATTTTTCCTTCCTTTTTCATAATTCCCTAAACTCTAAGGATTCTTAGAGTTGTTTTCAGTGCATGCCCACTCGTTCTTCTAGGTCATCAAGCCCTTTACGTGAGCTTGTCAGAATTCCTCGAGGACGTAACCGTAGACGTTTTGCCCCAACAGTCGGATCTGAGATTCGTACTGTTTCCACCAATTTTTTTTTATCATGGCGGAGATGTTATCGTTGTTCCAGCCATCGTGGCTGATAATTTTGAGCTCAAGACCGGGTTACTGAATCTTGTAACCTCAAGTCAATATTATGGTTTTGAGAGGGATGATCCTCACGCTCACATTCGATGGTTTAACAAGATCACATCTACCATCAAATACAAGAATGTCCCTTCTGATGCAATAAAACTTCTTCTTTTCCCATTTTCCCTCGAGGGTGCTGCCCGAATTTGGCTTGAAAAACAACCCCCTCGTTCCATTGAAACATGGGAATATTTAGTTAAGAAATTTGTGAATAAATTCTTTCCCCCATCTAAGACCACAAGTCTTAAGAATGAAATCAACAAATTCACACAGAAATTTGATGATTCTTTTAGTGAAGCATGGGATCGTTTTAAGGAATTACTTCGCAAATGTCCTCATCTTGGTTTCTCCGAGTTGATGCAACTCGACACTTTCTACAATGGTGTGAGCCAATCTGATCAAGAATCTCTTAATGCCTCCGCGGGAGGCAATTTTTTGAGTCGTGCCACAAAAGAAGCTTTAGCTATCATCGAAAACAAGTCTAAAGTCCGCACTACACGAAGCAAGCCTTGTGTTTCCCAAGTGAGTGTTGGTCCTTCTATTTCATCCACCGTGAGTCCTTTTAGCACCAATGCTAAGATTGACAAACTCACGAAAGCTATTCAAGCTTTGGTTCTCTCTAACCAAAAGAAAGTCTCTTTCCCACAACCTTCTTCACCTGCTGAAGTCAAGAAAGTTGAAGTCTGTGTTACTTATGGTGGCCCTCACGCGTTCTACAATTGTATGGCCACCGATGGTAACCCATTTGAAGCTAATGCGATAGTCGGGACTTCCAATCAATGAGGTAACCAATACCGTCCTCAAGTGGAACCGAACTATCATCCTAACCAACTGGAAACATTTTTTACGTAAACTTTTTATAGAAACTCAATAAAAACTCATTTAAACTCAATATTAAGCAAGACCAATACTCAAAATAAGCTATAGAGGACACAACTAATCAAAATAAGCAAAACATATTTCTAGGGCTTGTAAATGAAAAGCTAGTTTAGACTCAAAATAAAGATTAAAAAGCTAAAGATAACAACTTTAAAAACTTGTAAATAAGCTAAACAAACACGAAACAAAAGCTCTCACAAGCTAGCAAAACCCAAATAAGCTCAAGTCATAATCATAAGGCACGAAAATTTCTTTTCATGCAAAGGTGGTGCAAGACTTTTGTGAGCTTATATTGAATCAAGATAGAAGTAAGAAGCTTGAATAAGATGAAAAGAAGGTGCAAATAAGCAAAGAAATAAGCAAAGTAAAAGACTTGGACATGAAAATGAAAAGCTTGTATTAAAAACCTTACACTACAACATGGAAATAAACACGGATTATGAAAACTAAAAACTACACATAAAGATTAACCAAAGACTAAATGCAGGCCCATGGGGGGTGGTATTTAAGGGAGTCTAGGTGACTAAGTCCCTTGTTTTTACATATGTGGCAGCTTAAGCCCGCTAGTCTTTACTAATTCCGTTCATCGACAAGCTTCAAACTACGAGACTACGACACTATCCTT
>LBNU01005901.1:44232-66525 GCA_014162995.1 Artemisia annua | reverse complement strand
GATCTGATTGACTCTCGTTCAGCAGCAGAATCCCAATGATTATGGTGAGCAGTCATATTTTCGATGAGATCCCAACACTCTTCAGGCCGTCTTTTCATGAAAGTTCCTCCAGCTGCTGCATTGATCGTGTCACGATGTCGTAAGTTCAGCCCATTATAGAACGTATCAATGATTGTGACAAGTAACATGTTGTGATTCGAACATCGATCAATAGCCAGCTTGTAACGTTCCCAAGCTTCGAACAAGGTTTCATCTGGACGTTGATGGAAGTTGCATATGTCGTTTCTTAGTTTGGTCACCATCGACGGTGGAAAGTATTTGGCTAAGAACTTTGAAATCATTTCATCGAAGGTGTGAATTGAATTCTTTGGGAGTCGGTCAAACCAGTTGGTAGCATGTGGGAAAAGGTAAAGGCGAAGAGAATCTTCGGTAACACCGTTCTGTTTCATGCTTTGAGTGACGGTTAAGAATTTATCAAGGTGTTTGTTTGCGTCCTCATCGGGTAATCCGTGAAATTGGCAGAAATTTTGGACTTGTTGGATCACGTGGTGTTTGAGTCCAAAATCTGCTGCATCGATTCCTAAAGGTGCAATCGGGCTACCTCGCCCATACATGGTTGGAGTACACAACTCTTCCATTGTTCGGAGATCTGCAGGAGGTTGAGGTCCCACCGGAGGTTCCTCATTTTGATGGACGTTGTTGTTCATCTCTTCAACGTTAGGATGTAACTCGGGTACGATCCTTTGTTTTCGTCTACGACGATTGCGATTAGTAGGCACTTCAAGACAAGAAAACTAGTTCAAGTTAGACTTGGAACGAGTGATCATATAAATCAAAACAAAACAAAGTGTAAAAGAAAGTAGAAAGGAAAATCTTTTTGGTTTTTATAAGTTTATAAAAGAAAAACTAAAAATATTTTTGGCTTTTATAGGTTTTATAATTTTTAGTTGTTTTCACGTTTAAGAAAAGCGTTAACTTCTAAAAGAAGGTTCTTCAAAACACAAGTCTCGAACGACGAATGACTTAATCTTAATCAACCGCTCCCCGGCAGCGGCGCCATTTTGATAAGAGCGTTTCTTAGCTAGTGAAAGCAAGAACCACGGGTATCGTTGTCCCAACGAGCGTTGAAATTGATCTAGTCACTCAAGTCGTGAGTTATGTGAGATGAATGGGTTGAAAAGAGTTGAATTTGTTTTAGTTATACTACGAAAGGTTTGCATAAAGTTTAAATGAAATAAAGGACGGTAAGAAAAGAAATACGTTTAACTAGAGTAGAAAACATGAGACTAAGTAAAGCGAAGAAGAAATAAAAGTGTAAACTTAAGAAAGAAATAAAGAAAATGTTTTTGTTGTTTTGTATTTAATTAACGAAAGAAAATTAAACTAAGTTAAAAAGTTTAAAAGAAAATTCGACAGAGTAACGGTAAGAAATAAGTAAAAGAAAACTCCACTCGATGAACGATGGAATGCCAATAAGCCTAGCTCGGCTTTAGAAATAAACAAGACACGACAATAAAAGACTAAGACTCGAAAACTAAAGTAAATAAAAATCTAAACTCGCTATCTCAAAATAAACACCAAACTCGCTATTTAACTCTAAACTCGCTATGTAAAAGGAAATTGAAACTCGCTATGAAAAACTTTGGACCAAACTCGCTACCCTAAAATAAAAACTAAACTCGCTAGACACATAAACAAAAACAAACTCGCTAGGACTTGTGAAATAAGTAAACTCGCTAAGGAAATTAAAAGTAAACTCGCTATACTCTTAAGAAACCTAAACTCGCTACCTAATGAAAAATCAAACTCGCTAGGAATTGTGAAATCAAACTCGCTAGGGCATAGCCAAGATGAAACTCGCTAGCCAAAATAAAATAGCATACTCGCTATACAAACAAAACCATACTCGCTACTAAACCCTAAAGGACTCTATACTCGCTATTAAACCCTAATAACCAACTGGAAACATTTTTTACGTAAACTTTTTATAGAAACTCAATAAAAACTCATTTAAACTCAATATTAAGCAAGACCAATACTCAAAATAAGCTATAGAGGACACAACTAATCAAAATAAGCAAAACATATTTCTAGGGCTTGTAAATGAAAAGCTAGTTTAGACTCAAAATAAAGATTAAAAAGCTAAAGATAACGACTTTAAAACTTGTAAATAAGCTAAACAAAAACAAAACAAAAGCTCTCACAAGCTAGCAAAACCCAAATAAGCTCAAGTCATAATCATAAGGCACGAAAATTTCTTTTCATGCAAAGGTGGTGCAAGACTTTTATGAGCTTATATTGAATCAAGATAGAAGTAAGAAGCTTGAATAAGATGAAAAGAAGATGCAAATAAGCAAGGAAATAAGCAAAGTAAAAGACTTGGACATGAAAATAAAAAGCTTGTATTAAAACCTTACACTACAACATGAAAATAAACTAGGATTATGAAAAACTAAAAACTAACAAAAAACTAACCAAGACTAAATGAGGCCATGGGGTGGTATTTAAGGGAGTCTAGGTGACTAATCCCTTGTTTTACATTTTGCACTTAGCCCCTTAGTCTTTATAATTTTGTTCATACAAAGCATAAACTAGAGATACGACACTATCTTAACTTTCTAAAACACGACTATAGTCCTTGTAACTTTGAGGTGATGTGTTGACGAGCTTTCCAAAGATCTTCAATAATGTAAAAGTGATCACTTGCTCGGATTTAGAAAGTTATAGCTTCATAATCATCAATGAGCTTTGATTAAGTGTCTCTTGTACTTTCTTGAGCCTTTGAGAAATAATTCATCTTCACGGGCTTTTCATGAGTAGATTTCTTCTTTTGCTTCTCTTTCAAACTCTTTTCCACATCCCGTGCTCTTTTCGGGCTTTTAGGTTGCTTTTTGTGATGTTTTAGCAATATCCATACCTGCACAGTCATAAACACAAAAACACGATATCTTTGGCTTTTAACGTTAGTTTTTGGTCTAAAATAGTCTAATAACGGTGAATAAAAGATATGTGAATTAGCACATATCACATCCTAACAACTACCCTGGACCACCCGGTTTTAATCAAAACCAAAATGTCCAAAACTGTAACAAAAACCAGAACCGAATGAACCAAGGTTTTCAAAACCAAGGGAATTTCATTCAAGGTCAAGGTTTCCAAAACCAAGGTTTCTGATGACATCAATTTTACCCATGATTTAAGTGTTAATTTCCCCCTAAAATGCTAATCTTTTCTATTTGTATGAAGAATATATACTCTTATTTCTTCCTATTTTGGTTTCAGGGTAAAGATGAGTAAAAGAACAAACATACGTGGAAATGGAAGGACTTTGAAGCAAATATGTGGAAATTATGGATTCTACACTCACTACGGCGTAGAGGTTCATCCACCTACGCCATAGCAAGACTTTATGAAGATTACGACATAAAGGAACATCAATTTACGCCGTAAGAATTTATGAATGGCTACAGCGTAGCCAGCTATATGGCTACGGCATAATGATCCACTAAAGGGCTCTACGGAGTAAACAACTCTCTAGCTACGACGTAAGCCCCAATTTGAGGTCGAGAGGGACTAACAAGGCCAAGGAAGAAGTTACGGCGTAGCAACCCTAGTAGCTACGCCGTAGGAAGACTCTTATCAAGATATTACGCCCGTAGCACTTGATCAATCTATGGCGTAACACTTATTTACAAAGGTTACGGCGTAGCAATCTTATCAGCTACGCCGTAACAAAGTCGGGCCTATAAATACCAGCCCTAAATCCGAGTTTATTCATTCACTTTTCACCACACAAAAGTTGGGAGAAATTTGAGAGTAGGAGGAACGAAGTTCTAGCCTCATAGAAGTCATTTTCAAGGGAGGATCCACACACCAATCATAAGGTTTATCTATACCTTGGTTTTGTATTCGATTCATGTTTACTTTTGTATTAACTCAAACTTATTTTACTGCAATTATGAATATGAGTGGCTAAACACCTCTTGGTGTTAGCCTAGTTATGAAATTGTTATTGTTTTGATTTAGTTTTCTACACATCTATTGTCTATAGTTTGTATACTTTCACGGCGAGGCTTGGGACACTCTAGTTCCCGTAGTGATTAGCATTGGTTGTTCCCTAGAGACTTGTGGAATTAACACTAGGAAGCAAGTCGCTAGGGATGTGACTTGGTGATAGCAATATCACCATACACGTGCGAATTAACCCTAGGACCGCCTACCGATGTAAGACACTTAACGGAGTTAGAGGGGCGTAAGATCTGACCATGCCGCATTTGTTAGACTTGTCCATGTTAGTAGAGGCACTTAATGACTCTTGCATTTTCGTACCGATGAACCCAAGGCTTTACAATAGTTTTGGATAGGACAAGGTGTAAGATAGACGTAGGTTATTTAACCCTCTGATCCGAAACGAATTGAATCCCCAGACGATATGATAGGATGCACTTATAAGAAAACTAGTCAAAATGATAACAAGAGTAGTAATTAGGTTAACGCTACTTCTCTCTTATTGATTTTCTTTTATTTTATTTACTTGTCTTGTCATTTACTTTTATTAGTTAAATTAATCTTTCAATCATAAAACCACCTTTTAAACGTGACACGAATTTAGATAATTTCCACACACTTAGCTCTTGGGACGACTTCGGCTTTACCAACTATCTATACCACACACGATCGGATACACTGTCCGTTAGTGCGTAAAGGTAGACCTTAGGTAAACGAGACTTATATAAATATTAAAGCTTGGTCAGTAAAACCTGCATCAAGTTTTTTGCGCCGCTGCCGAGGAGCTATTAGGATTTTATTTAAGTTTTTAATTTTGTTTTATTTTCTTTTCAGTACTCACGGGTTTTTTCAAGTTTCAGGTACTATGGAAGAAATTGACATTGACAACCTTACACTTGAAGAGTATTTGGCTCTCAAACGAGAAGAGCAAGCGCCTGGTTTGGTTAGGCCGGCTATTGGGGATGATGTGCAGTTCGAAATTAAAAATCAATTCATCAGGGAACTGCGGAAAGACCCATTTTAAGGAAGCAAGATGGAAGATGCTCATGAACACATTGACAATGTCCTCTACATTGTCAGTTTGTTCAACATTCCNGAAATTGACATTGACAACCTTACACTTGAAGAGTATTTGGCTCTCAAACGAGAAGAGCAAGCGCCTGGTTTGGTTAGGCCGGCTATTGGGGATGATGTGCAGTTCGAAATTAAAAATCAATTCATCAGGGAACTGCGGAAAGACCCATTTTAAGGAAGCAAGATGGAAGATGCTCATGAACACATTGACAATGTCCTCTACATTGTCAGTTTGTTCAACATTCTGGGGGTATCTCATGATGCAATAATGCTCAGAGTATTCCCGATGACATTGACTGGAGCAGCAAAGAGATGGATCGATAGGTTACCAGCGGGGAAATAAACACTTGGGCTCTTTTGAAGAAGCATTTCATCCAAAGGTATTGCCCTCCTTCAAGGACGGCAAAACAGCTTGAAGACATTCACAACTTCAAGCAAGACGGTGATGAAACATTATACCAAGCTTGGGATACGTACAATGATCTTTTGTACAAGTGCCCTACTCATGATCTCAATAAGCAACAAATGGTCAACATTTTTTACAAAGGGATCAACATCTCAACCCGCCAAATGCTAGATTCTCAAGGACCAATCTCTAGCATGACTCCTGCCCAAGCCTTAAAGGCTATTGAAGATATGGCGGACTACTCTAAAAAGTGGCATGAAGGAGGAAGTAGTAGGAGCATTGTTGGGAACTCAGATGGAATTACCTTGATCACCAACAAACTCAAAAGCCTGGGACGTGATATGAAAAAGTTGAAAGAAAATGTCCATGCTATTCAAGTTGGTTGCGAGGTTTGTGAAGGTCCCCATTTGTCTAAATATTGCCCCTTGAACGAGAGCAATGAGAAAACTGAAGAAGTGAAATATGGGGAGAGTAGACCGTTCCAAGGTTACAACAGCAACAGTTATCGTAAGGGGACATCAGGATATAACCGACCACAACCTGATCTTGAGCGGTCTATCCAAATATATTTCGATGAGTCAGCTACGAAGCAAGTGGAACGAGAAAAGTGGCTTAGAAGCTTTCAGGAAGAAACAACACTTAACCTCAGAAGCCACGAGGAAACTATAAGAGGTCTTGAAACCAAGATAGGGGTATTGACTAATCAAGTATCCAAGCAAACAGGGGGTGAACGAGGAGAGTGCTCTAAAAATTCCGGAGTATGTAAAGCTATTTTTTCTAACAATGGTCAACCTCTTCATACTCCTTTCAGGTATTCTGCTGAAGAGCTTGAATTTTTTGCTGAGCAAGGTGGGGAGGAATCTGACAATGATATGGACTTCGAGGAGGAGATGGGCCTTTTCTCTTTGAATAGTGATGAAGGAGAGGAAGTAAGACTAAACGCCACATGCTCCGCACTAATTCAACATCAGTTGCCTCCTAAAGAAAAGGACCTAGGATGTTTTATTCTCCCTTGTTCTATTGATAACTTGTTTATTAGTAACGCGTTAGCAGATCTAGGAACTATATTAGTATCATGCCGTTTTCTCTGTACAAACGCTTGAATTTGGGAAAAATCAAACCAGTTTGCATGACCATAGAAATGGCTGATAGAACAGTTAGTATCCCCAAGGGTATAGTTGAAAATGTATTGGTAAAAATTGATGAATTCACTTTTCCTGTTGATTTCGTCATACTCGACATGGAAGAAGATAACCACTTACCAATTATTTTAGGACGACCCTTGCTAGCCACTGCCCAAGCAATTATTGATGTCTTTAATAAATTAATCTCACTTACTTGTAATGATAAAAAAAAGAGTATTTAATATGGAGAAAGAGGGCGGCGTCATAAATTAGAAACCGTTTATGTAATCAATAATGGCAACATTCATGAAAGGGAGTCTTCACCCGACTTGACTGCGCATGAAATATTAACCCCTGATCTGAATAATTCGTCTAGTTATTTTACGCAGGAAAGAGACCACGAGAATAAGGGTTGTGACCTCTCCAACGAGTCGCAAGGCATGAAGGGGACTATTCCAAATTCGTACGCTCAAGGCTCATCTAGCAGAAGAATTACCCCTATAAAAGGGGAGGAAGCTGAAAACGTCTTGGGGATGCTAACCCAGCATGAAATGAATAGCGATGAAATAATAAGAAAATACCATTGGTGTGAGGCAATACCTGTCAACAAAGAGGAATGGTACGATTCATGGGCATCATGCAACCCAAATGCCGATCTTTGTGGTGGAGGACACGACGCAAGTAGAGTAGGAAACGATAAACACTTATGGAGTTCTACAAATGACGCTATGNTTGGGGATGCTAACCCAGCATGAAATGAATAGCGATGAAATAATAAGAAAATACCATTGGTGTGAGGCAATACCTGTCAACAAAGAGGAATGGTACGATTCATGGGCATCATGCAACCCAAATGCCGATCTTTGTGGTGGAGGACACGACGCAAGTAGAGTAGGAAACGATAAACACTTATGGAGTTCTACAAATGACGCTATGAGAAAATTGTTAGAATGGGATAGAAGTATGGTTTTTGACGATTGGGTTCGAATCGTCCACGGTAAAATCAGAAGGGACGAGAAATGGAAAATCTAGAATAATCTTATTGATGAGACGAAAAGTGTACCCGTTTTAAGGGGTCATTTAAGCCCTAATTCGAGTAAATGTGATCATATATTGCCCTAAATCGTTCCTTTTGTCATTTTAGGTACTTTTGAGAAGAATTCTGGAATATGCATATTTGGACCTTTTTGGAGCATAAAGGTGAAGAAAACGACAAAGTCTCAAAAGAAGTTGGATTTCCTACCTGACGGCGTCAGAGTCACAAGGTGACGCCGTCAGCAAATGTTGACAAAGGAGTGAAGTCAGATTACACTAGACGCCCTATGAAGAAAACAAGATGTTTACACCTGACGGCGTCAGGTGTTAGAGAAAGTAGGCCGTCAGGTGTAATGCTAAAGAGTGACGGCCCAGAGCACATTTACAAGTGACGGCGTCAGAAGTAGATCTAGGCCATCCGAGAACCCTAATGACGGCGAGCTGACGGCGTCAGAACCCATAACCTGACGCCGTCAGAATGTAAAATCTATATATACTTTTCTATTTTTCATTCATTAGTGTGGAACTTTTGGTACAAGTTTGGGAAAAACCCTAAAGACGAATTTGGCTGTATTTTCAAGGGTTTTTCACCCTTGAATCCTTCATGTTCAATTAAAGATAAGTCCTCACTTAAATTAATCAATATGTCTATGTGTTGGTTAATTATATCTTATGCTTGTCTTTCAATTAACATGCTAGGCTAGATTTTTCTTGTGTTTGCTTAGATCTAATGAAACCTAACTATTAATTATTGGTTGATTGGTGTGTTATTACTTTGTTGGGATGAATGTTTCATCAATGTTAGGCTTAAGAAAACTGGCAATACTCCTATATGGTAACATGCTTGAACGTCTTAAGAAACATGTAACTAAGGCATACTAGGTTATTAAGGTAGTATTTAACGCATGAGCCACTGTTTACAATCCCTATGATTATGTGTACGCATAGTTGTAGGAGGAGATAAGAGCTCATAGAATTGGGGAGATATGTATGCCACCCCATGAATTGTTAAGGAATACACCCGTCATCCACGCAAGTAATACATACACCAATTAACCGGTAAAAGATAGTTAGGGAGTAAGGAAGTCTAAGTAAACACATTTGTCTCCATATAAGTTTTCACAACCACAATAGTTTAGTTATTTTATTTTTTTTGCAATTGTAGTTTTTGGGTTAGTTGACTAGCAACTAATTCCGCCCACTCCTCCAGTACCCGAGATTTTACTTGCTTTCATAAAAATACAAAAATACAAAAATAATCTTCATTCACCTTTAGACCTATTAGAGTAGTTTTTCTATCCTAACGAACACTATTCCCTGTGAGAAAACGATCAATCCCCCGTACTTACCACTACACTATACTACACCGACCAGGTACACTGCCTGGTGGGATTGCAAGCTTCTCAAGATCCCTTGAGAGGTAAAACCTGTTGCGTGGTCGCAATCCCACGTCATCAAGTTTTTGGCGTCGCTGCCGGGGAATAGTTATTGTTTTGGTAGAATTTTTTTTATTTTATTAGGTCTACTCACTAGATTCCTTTCTAGTGAGATTTTTATTTTATTTTTCTAGGATTTCTTTAGTCTATCTATTTTCTTCGTGTTTTTGTTCGTAACCATTACCATCCGCCATCATGTAAGGTGGTAACATCCTCGATCCCAACAACCCACCTCAACCAAACCACCAACCACAACCAAACCAACCTCCTAGAGCCTGTACCTTAGGAGAGTATTCCCGACCTAGCCACCATGGCTATCGCAACACCATTGAGCTCACTCAAGGAGCCAATATCACTCCCTTGCAATCCGAAACCATCCGGTTGGTGCAAAGCGGATGCGCATTCCATGGACTTCGTTCCGAAGATCGAAATCAACATCTCAAGGATTTCCTCAAAATCGTAGACTCTATAGACCTTGATGTTGCCACTCGAGAGACTACCCGATTATGTCTCTTCCAATTCTCTCTGCGAGACCATGCTAGTCAGTGGCTAGAGCGTCTACCCGCAGGATCCATCACCTCTTGGGATGATCTCACAACTCGCTTCTTAGCTCAATTTTTCCCACCGGGGAGAACTACCAAGCTAAGGAATGATATCTTAGCGTTCCAACAACGCCAAGGCGAAACCCTCTACGAGGCATGGACTCGATTCAAGGACTTACTCCAAAAAGTCCCTCACCATGGCATAGACCTTTGGCTCCAAGTCCAAATCTTCTATGACCATATCAATATCCCCACGAGGCAAACCATTGACCAAGCGGCCGGTGGCAAGCTACGTGATCTAAGTGCGGAACAATCATGGGATCTCCTAGAAGATCTTGCTCTATATGACAACGAAAGTTGGAATGATCCCCGTGATTTGAATAAGACGGTCAAGGCAATATCTTTGCCTTCGAATAATTCAAGCACTTCCGACCGTAGGATCATAGAACTTGAAGACCAAGTCAAGTTTCTCATGAAATCCTACGAGGCTCCTAAACCTTCAAGCCAAGTGAATAAAATCACTTCCTCATGCGAATTATGTAGTGGTCCCCACGACACTCGTGATTGCATGGAACTCCCCGAACAAGCTTTTGCGGACTACGCATCCTCGCGTACCGACGGAGCGGGGGACAAGTGGTATACTTTCAAACGCGAGCCAAACCCTTATGGTGATTCATACAACCCCTCATGGAAAAAACACCCAAACCTTAGGTGGAAGTCAAACCAAAACATGCCCCAAAACAATTCTTCCAACCCACCTAATCGTTTTCAACCCAATGGTCCTTCCTCGAACCGTACCTTCAACAATAATCCTTCCAACAACTATGGTGGTACCAATAACTTTGAAGGATTGATGTCCAATTTTATGGCATCTCAAGAAGCTCGTATAGCTAAATTCACATCCGAATTTAATCAACAACAAGTAAAGATGACCAATAAAATTGACAACTTGTTGAAGGCCCTTACCAACCAAGTGCTATCCCTTCACATAAGGACGCTAGGACCACTAATAGCGGACCCCAAATCAAGGACCCTTCTTCATCCGAACATGTCCACTTCGTCAACGTTGTCACTATTAGACCAATTGATAGGAGTGAGGAAAATAATGAACCTAGGGATGGAGTTAAGGAAGTCGAGGTAGATAAGGAAAGTAGGCTAAGCAAGATTGAAGAAGTAGATGATGGAGAAGACTACTTCAATAAGTTACCAACTAGAGAAAAAAGGGCATACCATAAGGATTTATTCGATGACTCCGAGACACCATACTTCCTAGGTAACCAATTATCAAAACGGGCGACCCTTCTAATCTCAACATACCATGCAACATAGGATATTTGCATGTGTGGAAAGCTTACATCGACCCTAGATCTTCCATAAACATCATGACTAGAGCCGAATACAACTTGATAATGAAAAATTAACTTAGGTATAGGGTGTTCCTCGATAGGGGATGGATTAGTAACTTCACGGGAAGAGTTATGGGATTACCGGTTTATGTAGGGAACTTCACCTATGTCACCGACTTTGTGATTGTAGAAGATATCCGCCTAATAGTCGATGCAAGTTTAACTCAAGTAGTCTTGGGAAAACCATTTATTGAGGTCTCTAGAATGACTTATGAACCTTCCTTAGGGATAGTTAAATTTAATGATGAGACCGATGAAGTGAACTACCAAATGCCATATAAGATAGAGCAATTCCAAAACTTGTCAAACGTTGAAAAAGAGCTTAAACAAGCGGTCTACTATAGGAATGACAAGGATAGACTTAGGGGAGTAGACTATGTCATGGAAGGGTTATTCGGTTTCTACAAGGATTGTTTAAAGTTAGGACCGGATTATAAAACCGGACAAGAGGGTAACCTAGAAACCGAGACCAACGATGGAGTCACGTAAGGTACGGTGACTTTGAGTCTAGCTACAAGACTCGTTAATAAAGAAAAGCGCTTCTTGGGAGGCAACCCAAGCTTTGTGTGTTTTATTTGTTTGTTTATTTAATTTTTTTTTTTTCCGTATATATGAGATTTCTTGTTATTGACTCATGATTCAAACTAACTTGTGAAAATGCTTTATTTTGTTTTTAACTTCTTCTTAACTACATATAAAGGTATTTTACAGAAGCTAAGTGTAAGGGAAATCTAAATTGGTTTATAAGAACAAATGAACATGAATCATAACAATCTAAATTGACATACATATTACTATTTGTTTGAGTCAAATGCTTGTATCGAGTCATAATCAATTTTTGCAGGAATTCCAGGAAGTAAGGTATAGTTTTTCCAGAATTTTTTCCGGAAACTTAACATGAGAATTCTGTCAGATCATTTCTGACGGCGTCAGGTGTTACAACCTGACGACGTCAGGCTATAATTTTCTGCAATTTTTGAAAGTTTTGTTTTTCTTCCGGAAATAAAAAGTTTTTGTTTATTCTCTAACTTATAGTCTCCAGGAATTCTGCAAAAATATTTATTCCACAAGCATTATATCCTATTATAGATTATACCGCCGATTTTATGCGAGGTTGGCCTTTATTTTTTCAGGTTAACAGGTTATTTTGGACAAGAAGATGATTTATATTTCGGAAGGGAAGCGTTGAGCGTTAATCTTTCTTGGAAGAAGATCTAACCATGTTACCTCACTATCCACATCAAACGAATCAGGGGAGTATTTGATTTCATTCTTTCATCTTATTTACTTTTACATCTTCTATTTGAACATTGGGGACAATATTCGGTTTAAGTGTAAGGGGGGTAAATGAAGGCACCTTAGAGAATAAAATTGCGCTTGATTTTTGTTTGTTTGATGGTAAATTTGTAATAAAACCGATAGAAATATTTGTTAGGGTAATTTTAGCGCCAATTTAAAATTTTTTACAACATTTAGAAGTGAGACTTTGGTCTTAATGAGCGTCTCATGGATAGGAAATTATATGACTAGCACAAAACCGTACCACTAAAAAAATTTTCCACCCCAAATATGTGAGGTTCACCCCTAGAATTGGTAGGAAAAGCATCCATCATTGATGCTATGATGTGTGTACCGGTAGCACTTAGATTCTAGAACTTGCGTTAGGACCATCTCAAATCCACAAGTAAGACTACATTCATGTAGTTAGATCTACTACATGATAAGAGGCATTAGGATTAACCCTTTGTTTTTACAACCGTATTTTTGTTGTAATTACATTGGCTACATTAGTCAAGTAATTCTCCCACACCCTTTGCCTTGTACCCATTTTTGGTACACGATACCCTTAGTACACCCCTCCGAGCCTATCTTTTCGTTTCGACCTTTGAGCATCTTACTCAAAGTGAGAATTTGTTACATCCCACTTAAATGTACACCCAAATCGCCTTAGCCTACCTTGTATGCACTCACCTTTAGTCCATTATTGTGACAACATTTGTTAAACCCTTTGTTAATTATCTAATCGATTACATGGTTGCTAAGTCGAGTCATATTATTGTACATATTTTTTTGGGACGATTGGGACTCATGGGTAAAGTACTAGTGTAATGGAGTAATGGGGAAAAACAACATTATTACCCCCATATGTGCTAAATATTTTAAAAGTACTCCAAGTTTTTCAATTATCTTAATTCGAGTCGTTAGAATAGTAATTGTAAAGTTATGTAAAAATTCAAGTGTAAGAGGAGAACCGAGGCCCCTATGATGTATTATTTTGGATGGTAGGGTAAGAATGTATGTTAAAAAAAATCAAAAACAAAAAAAAAAGGAAAAAAAGAAAAAAAATCGAAAAAATCAAGAAAAATACAAAAAAATGTGAAAAAGAAAAGTAGAAAAAATATACGGACTACCATCCCGTTTCTTTTATGTTTCTTTTAAGTTTTTGATATTTTGTTTTTAGCTTAAGATTGAGTCGAGTCTTGGCTTAGCAACATTGTATAGTCCATGTATTTGATCATGATAGTTAACTCACCACCATTAAAATACCCTTATTCCAACCAAACCATGTTTATTATATCCCTACACCTTACATTATAACCCTTTTGAAAGCCCTCTTTGATAGTTTATCTTAGGTGCTTACGCGTAGTGAAGGAGTAATTGATCCGCTCTCAAGCCTATGGTAATCTATTTTAATTTATGAGATATAATTCTATGACACTTGAGAGATGAGAGTATCCAAACACTATTTGTGAGGTGCTAGTGTATGATTTCCGTGCTTATTATGATTAGGGTCGAATGACTACTTGTTGTAATTACTTTTATATTTGTGTTAAATGACCCCTAACTCATACTTTGATTGGAATAAAAGCTTATTTGCTTGAGGACAAGCAAATCTAAAGTGTAAGGGTATTTGATGAGACGAAAAGTGTACCCGTTTTAAGGGGTCATTTAAGCCCTAATTCGAGTAAATGTGATCAAATATTGCCCTAAATCGTTCCTTTGGTCATTTTAGGTACTTTTGAGAAGAATTCTGGAAAACATGCATATTTGGACGTTTTTGGAGCATAAAAGTGAAGAAAACGACAAAGTCTCAAAAGAAGCTGGATTTCCTACCTGACGGCGTCAGAGCGACAAGGTGACGCCGTCAGCAAACGTTGACAAAGGAGTGAAGTCAGATTACACTAGACGCCCTATGAAGAAAAAAAGATGTTTTCACCTGACATCGTCAGGTGTTAAAGAATGTAGGCCGTCAGGTGTTAACATAAAGAGTGACGGCCCAGAGCAAATTAAAGGGTGACGGCGTCAGAAGTAAATCTAGGCCATCCGAGAACCCTAATGACGGCGAGCTGACGGCGTCAGAACCTATAACCTGACGCCGTCAGAATGTAAAATCTATATATATTTTCCTATTTTTCATTCATTAGTGTGAAACTTTGGTACAAGTTTGGGATAAACCCTAAAGACGATTTTAGCTGTAATTTCAAGGGTTTTTCACCCTTGAAACCTTCATGTCCAATTAAAGATAAGTCCTCACTTAAATCAATCAATATGTCTATGTAGAATGTAAAATCTATATATATTTTCCTATTTTTCATTCATTAGTGTGAAACTTTGGTACAAGTTTGGGATAAACCCTAAAGACGATTTTAGCTGTAATTTCAAGGGTTTTTCACCCTTGAAACCTTCATGTCCAATTAAAGATAAGTCCTCACTTAAATCAATCAATATGTCTATGTGTTGGTTAATTATATCTTATGCTTGTCTTTCAATTAACATGCTAGGCTAGATTTTTCTTGTGTTTGCTTAGATCTAATGAAACCTAATTATTAATTATTGGTTGATTGGTGTGTTATTACTTTGTTGGGATGAATGTTTCATCAATGGTAGGCTTATGAAAACTGGCAATACTCCTATATGGTAACATGCTTGAACGTCTTAAGAAACATGTAACTAAGGCATACTAGGTTATTAAGGTAGTATTTAACGCATGAGCCACTGTTTACAATCCCTATGATTATGTGTACGCATAGTTGTAGGAGGAGATAAGAGCTCATAGAATTGGGGAGATATGTATGCCACCCCATGAATTGTTAAGGAATACACCCGTCATCCACACAAGTAATACATACACTAATTAACCGGTAAAAGATAGTTAGGGAATAAGGAAGTCTAAGTAAACACATTTGTCTCCATATAAGTTTCCACAACCACAATAGTTTAGTTATTTTATTTTTCTTGCAATTGTAGTTTTTGGGTTAGTTGACTAGCAACTAATTCTGCCCACTCTTCCAATACCCGAGATTTTACTTGCTAAAATACAAAAATACAAAAATAATCTTCCTTCACCTTTAGACCTATTAGAGTAGTTTTTCTATCCTAACGAACACTATTCCCTGTAAGAGAACGATCAATCCCCCATACTTACCACTACACTATACTACACCGACCAGGTACACTGCCTGGTGGGATTGCAAGCTTCTCAAGATCCCTTGAGAGGTAAAACCTGTTGCGTGGTCGCAATCCCACGTCATCACTTATCAGTAAAGAGAAGCCCAACATGGATATTTCACATGATGAAGGTAGCAATCAGAGTCCTGCCTCATCGCAGACACAAATTAGTATTAACAAAAAGACACATTGGTGCGAGCAGGTAAAAACCCGAGATATTAATGGAAGTAAAACGTGGGCATCTTCTGACCCCTATGAAGATGAGTGTAATGGAGGAAGTAGCATTACGAGAGTAAATGACAATGAATACCTATGGTTTTCAACTAATGATAACAAAAGGAATGACTTGGAATGGGTTAATAATTTAGGATTCGATGACTGGATTAAGATTAAGTATGGACAAGTTGATGCTATTACAAAAGAAAAGATTTAGGTTGGATGTATGAGCCGGTCAAGTCTATGTGAATGTAAGGCTTACGATCATGAATACAAGGGAACCATACAGGGTAACGAATAAAACAAGCAAAGAAAGTAGAATAATGAAGAGGGACCATGAAAAGATGGAACGTCATCTGATGACGATGACATTGACGGGGGTATGGATTACTTAGAATTACAAGGAACTGAGGGGTTCACTGACCCTGACGACGAGACTTATGAACAATGGCGGTGTAAACTGTCGGGTTTGCAATACAAAAAACCTCCGCCCATCATCGCAGAAACGTACGAAGTAACCAGATATAATTTAGGACCTGAAGAAAGATTCTCAAAAGTACGAAGAATTGAGACCAAGGAATATTGTCGTACCGCCACAAATGTTGCATGGATAAGGCATAACCTATGAAAGGAGATGGACGAGCGTGAGCAAGTCCTTCATCAACCTACTTGACTAGGCATAGCAGTGAGTCTAACTTAAAGACTTGATAATAAACAAAAGTGCTCTTTTAGGAGACAACCCGAATTATCCTTTTCCTTTTTATTTTTGTTTATTTTGTTTATTTTGTTTGTATGGTATGTTTTGTACTAATAATTTGAAGATACTAAAGGAAGCATTGCGAGGGGGAACTAATTTTTGGACTTTTGCAACAAGAAATATGCTCTAGACCTTTGCTATGACGTAGCTCCTTCACTGGCTACGCCGTAGCAACCTCCAGGTGTCTCTCGAATTAAAATCAGCAACTACGGCGTAGCACTCCATTTCAGCTACGCCGTAGCTACCTTCAGAACCCTAAAAAAGCTTTTTATTTTACAAAACATTATTTAAACTTGTATTAGTTTTTAAATGAACTTTGTGGGTGTGTTCTCTGTAACCCATCACGAGACTTCACTCGTCTAGTTGGGACACCAAGTGGTTTAAAAGGCTTGTTGCATACGCTAAATGCAACCGTGATTCCTACGAAAGTGAGTTAGGTTTTTCTTTTTATTTTTATTTTTCTTTTTAGGTTTTATGCTTTTGGTAGTTGTGTGATTCCAGGCAATTGAAGTTTGCTCTTTAGGCGAAGCAAAGACACGTTTTTCAACATGATCCTTCTACCATTTTCAAAAGCGAATTTCAGGGAAGTTCTCGTTCTAATTCTACTTTTCCTCTTTATTTTTATATTATGCACAAAAGGGACTTTGTACAACTCAAGTGGGGGGACGGGAGTAGAATTATATACTTGAACTTTATCTTGCCCCATTTTTCTAGTTTATTTTGAAAAATTATGCCACTTTTAAAACTTTTGACATGTTTTTCCGAACCTAACTAGAATGGACCTTAGCCGAGCACATTAACCCTTAATACCATGGTAAGGTTTAGCCTATTTCAGTTTCCCTTGTTTTACCCTAAATCCACCAAAACTATGAGTGTGCCGGTAGTTTGTAAACTTTAGAACTTGGCTTTTACATCATTTTGAAACCATTTATGAATAGTGTATTGGGATTTCTTGATACATTTGGAAGAAAATTTTTAAGAAGGCAATATTTTAGGATTATCACCCAAATAACCTTTATGTGTGTGTTTATCGATTAGTCACATTGACTATTCGACCGCCGTGTTAAACCCTTTGTTGTACTCATCTTTAGTGCAGGATACCCTAGATACACCCTTTTGAGCCTATCCTTTCGTTTCTTAACCATTATATTGTTTCGATACACCTATACACCTTAGCCTACCGTGTAGTCTTATTTTATGGTTGGGAAGTTGCCACTTGTTCTAGTTTGATGCCCAAGTCAAGAGATTCAAGAATCACATCTACGTTGAAGACAAATCATTGAAGATCATGAGAAAACCCACTATTGTAAATGTATTGTTTTTCCCAAGTAGGGGGAAATGTCTATTGTATTAGTAAAAAAAAAGTGAATTTCCGTATGTAGATATGTTATCATTGGTGCAACCTTGTATAGCATCGTAATAAGAGCTTTGAAGGAATTAGTATCGAAGAGGCCACTTCGGTCATATTTGAAGAATGAAGTTGTTGGTTCTTAATCACCAACATGAAGACCAAGTGAGGTGCCCATCATGACATCCTCTAATGGCATACACTTGTTACATGATCCAATTCTTTCATTTTACACCTTTATTGTGCATCCCATGTCTTATCCTACCCTTTAGTTGTGAATCATGCTTAGGTAGCCTTATATGTGTTCACCCAATATTGCCTTTAAGAATTGTTTCAACCTTAGCTCTAGTGGTAGAGATTTGTGTAACTTACAATCCTATGATAGAATACATTCTAGGACTGTGCATTGAGTGATCACCCCGAAATTAACACTTAGATTAGGAGAGAGATGTGAGTGTTTGTTCCAATTTTGTGAGGTGTTCGTCTTTGATATATTCTAGCATAGGGAGTTTTTAAATTCATATTCTCCTAATTCATGGGGGATATCTTTTGGAGAATTATTCTAATAAGGTCTACTTGAGGACAAGTAGAGTTCAAGTGAGGGATATTTGATGACATCAAATTTACCCATGATTTAAGTGTTAATTTCCACCTAAAATGTTCATCTTTTCNTAGGGAGTTTTTAAATTCATATTCTCCTAATTCATGGGGGATATCTTTTGGAGAATTATTCTAATAAGGTCTACTTGAGGACAAGTAGAGTTCAAGTGAGGGATATTTGATGACATCAAATTTACCCATGATTTAAGTGTTAATTTCCACCTAAAATGTTCATCTTTTCTATTTGTATGAAGAATATATACTCTTATTTCTTCCTATTTTGGTTTCAGGGTAAAGATGAGTAAAAGAACAAACATACGCGGAAATGGAAGGACTTTGAAGCAAATATGTGGAAATTATGGATTCTGCACTCACTACGACATAGAGGTTCATCCACCTACGCCATAGCAAGACTTTATGAAGATTACGGCGTAAAGGAACATCAACTTACGCCGTAAGAAAGAATTTGTGAAGGCTACGGCGTAGCCAGCTATATGGCTACGGCGTAGTGATTCACTAAAGGGCTCTACGGATTAAACAACTCTTTAGCTACGACGAAAGCCCCAATTTGAGGTCAAGAGGGACTAACAAGGCCAAGGAAGAAGTTACGGCGTAGCAACCCTAGTAGCTACGCCGTAGGAAGACTCTTATCAAGATATTACGCCCGTAGCACTTGATCAATCTACGGTGTAACACTTATTTACAAAGGTTACGGCGTAGCGATCTTATCAGCTACGCCGTAACAAAGTCGGGCCTACCAATACCAGCCCTAAATCCGAGTTTATTCATTCACTTTTCACCACACAGAAGTTGGGAGAAACTCAGAGAGTAGGAGGAACGAAGTTCTAGCCTCATAGAAGTCATTTCCAAGGGAGGATTCACACACCAATCATAAGTTTATCTATACCTTTGTTTTGTATTCGATTCATGTTTACTTTTGTATTAACTCAAACTTGTTTTACTGCAATTATGAATATGAGTGGCTAAACACCTTTTGGTGTTAGCCTAGTTATGAAATTGTTATTGTTTTGATTTAGTTTTCTACACATCTATTATCTATTGTTTGTATGCTTTCATGGCGAGGCTTGGGACACTCTAGTTCCTGTAGTAATTAGCATTGGTTGTTCCCTAGAGACGTGTGGAATTAACCCTAGGAAGCAAGTCGCTAGGTATGTGACTTGGTGATAGCAATATCACCATACACGTGCGAATTAACCCTAGGACCACCTACCGATGCTAGACACTTAATGGAGTTAGAGGGGTGTAAGATCTGACCATGCCGCATTTGTTAGACTTGTCCATGTTAGTAGAGGCACTTAATGACTCTTGCATTTTCGTACCAATGAACCCAAGGCTTTACAATAGTTTTGGATAGGACAAGGTGTAAGATAGACGTTGGTGATTTAACCCTCTGATCCAAAATGAATTAAATCCCCAGACGATATGATAGGATGCACTTATAAGAAAATTAGTCAAAATGATAACAAGAGTAGTAATTAGGTTAACACTACTTCTCTCTTATTGATTTTCTTTTATTTTATTTACTTGTCTTGTCATTTACTTTTATTAGTTTAATTAATCTTTCAATCATAAAACCCCCTTTTAAATGTGACACGAACTTAGATAATTTCCACACACTTAGCTCTTGGGACGACCTCGGCTTTACCAACTAGCTATACCACACACGATCGGATACACTGTCCGTTAGTGCGTAAAGGTAAACCTTAGGTAAACGAGACTTATATAAATATTAAAAACTGGTTAGTAAAACCTGCATCAGTTTCCAAAATCAAGGTTTCCAAAACCAAGGAAACTTTAACAGAAACCTAGGTCAGGGTAATTTCAACCAAGGGTATTTTCATGGAAATGTCAACCAAAATCAGGGAAATTTTCAAAATTAGGGTTCCAATCAAAACAACCGTGTCCAAAATTTTCCTAACCAAACTCAAGCCACTGTTCCAGCTCAACCATCATCTTATGAGTTGTTAAAACAATTCATGAAATCTGATGAGGCGAAAAGTGTTACGCTTTTAAGGGGTCATTTAAGCCCTAATCCGTAATTATTTGATCTAATATTGCCTTAAATCGTTCGTTTTGTCATTTTAGGTACTTTGGGGAAGAAATCCGGAAAAGGAAGCATTTTGGATGTTTTTGGAGCATAAAAGTGAAGAAAATGACGAAGTCTCAAATTATGCTGGAAACAGTACCTGACGACGTCACACCTTACAAGGTGACGGCGTCATGTGTTGACAAAGAGGTGGAGAATTTTACACTTGACGGGCCAGAAAAATTGTGAAGCATTTACCCGTGACGGCGTCACGTGTTATTTCACCAAGGACGTCACATTATAAGTTAAAGAGAGACGGCCCAGAAGACTTTTGAAGGTGACGATGTCAGGATTCAACCTGACGACGTCAGATGATATAGAGTGACGACGTCAGAAAGAAGGTGTTAGGTCACCATATTGTAAACACAAGTATAGAAATAAGATGAGAAATAGAGTTTGGTTGATTAGATCAATATGAAAGGTAAAAGTGCAAGAGTTTTCTTAAGATAATGAAATAACAACCAACTTATAATGTTTAAATAGAGTCCTATTTATAGCTGAGGAGTAGGGCAACACTCCTCTCATCCCTATCTTTCTAATTCGTGGGCTTCAAGCCCATTGGACGTGTTCTTGGACTCTACATGTTTACATAAATAACTTAAGTAAGCTAGCAACCTATTACATGTTCTGAAATAACCGAGACTTGAAAAATATTGATAAAATTAGATCCTAACAATCTCCCCCTAAGGGTCGGTTATGATGGAGTGATATTCGTCACGTCATTTGAGGTTGCTTAACGTCCTTGTCTTTCGACTTTAGTAGTTGACTTTCATAGCTTTAGACGTCTTCAAAAAATTGTTAAGTTGAGATGATTCATCGTTCTTTGTCATTGATGATGTGGTAGTGATCAATTGATGTCGTAATCTGCCATTCGTCACTCTCTTAGACTCCAGTGGATCTGCATCTTTCCGACATGCTCATACATCTTTGACGTTTGAAACTTTCATTCGTGTGTAGCTCTCTTTTCATTGATGAAGATTCTTAGTGTTGACGTAGAATTCTTCTTTGAACGTTGCTTTGCTTTAGATCGTTGTCTTATCACTTTGAGGTTTTGGATTTCTAATGAAAGACTCCCCCTCCACATATGCTTATGAATGTTTTCTGAAATTTGCATATGCGGGAAGAGTTGGCACTTTTTGAATTGATCCACTCTTAATAGACATGTACCCGAGGGACACGTTTACGTTGCTTAGTTAAAGGGATACATTATCAGTTTTTAGGTGATAACTAGCCCTAATAACTAACTTGAAGTTGTTAACACTCCTAAAAGGAAGTTAGACCCGTCAAAGTAAACGTCTAGATGGAGTTGCTCGAAAACGGTACTTTCTACTAGGATAAATCCTTTCGAATACTAACATTTGTTGTTTCGTCAATCCGTGGGTCAATTCTTAGTCGAGCTCGCACAAGATAAGACTTTTCACATTATATTTTAATCACTTTTCTTCTTCTCCCCCTTAAAAATAGCATATCAAATGTTGTTTTTATAAACATTTTGATTAAAATATGCCTTTTTGAGTCTTATGAGGAGAAATCAACAAGACTCTAGGATTTAAGAACGATGTTTGAAATCAAGTACTCCCCCTCAACAAGTGATTACTTATTGAGGTGTAATACTTGTCTTTTGAGCAGAATTGAGAAAATACTGAAAGGTTTAATAAATTCTACTCAAAAGTAAGAAGCTTTCACTCCTTATATGAGGATTATAGCACTGATGCGTACCACAGGGTCCTTTAAGTACAAAGTGCGGGTTGTATACTGTTATGTGTGCACAAGCCGTAGTAATTA